>JABUQX010051781.1:15000-27500 GCA_015478945.1 Trachelipus rathkii
ATAAATAATCACTATGATGAAAATGAATAAAATAACACTAGTAGTTCCTCCACCGATATATGGGATTAATTTAACTTGAGAAAGATAAGGAGTTAATGGGTGGATGGTATTATTAATACTGTCTAGTCTCTTATTCCACTGAACTTCTTTCATTATTTGAAACTTTGGAAATATTGCTGCAGAGATATTTGGTAAAGCAACATGAGTTAAAAAATTAAACAAAACTTTATCGGATTGAGCAATTAATGAAGTTAATGAAATATTCTTCTCTAAATGAATGGGATTTTTAAATTGATAATTAGCAGAGGTAAAAGTACAACCATGAGGAATATTGAAAATAAAATTATTTATATGCTGTACGGAATGAGGTCTTTCGCAGGAAATAGAAGCTCTAATTTTTTCTGCAAAAGATATAATAGTAAAATGTCCTAGGGTTACTGTGAAGGGTTCTTTTGATTTAAAGATAGTTATAGGACATGATGAGAAATTAGTAGTATAGTTAAGCAAAAGCGATAGCAAGCAGGTTTTGTCATCAATGGATGTAAAAGGTTGTGATTGAGGGCAAACTGCTGTTTTCCCTATGTTACGACAATAGTCATGAACTGAATTTCGTAAATAAGTATATTTTCGCTGACCATAATTAACGAAAAGGTAATTATTCGGTGTATTATACATTATTCGAACAGACGTTTCATTAAATGGAATGAATGTTGGGAATGGAATTAACTTATATGAAATAAATTTCTCATTTGAAATGAATGGAATTAGTGTAATTAATTCAAATGGATTAGTGGTTGATTTTATAGTCCATGAGTATGTCAAAAATGAATGGTATGTTGTCGCTTCTAATGGTATAATAGGATGTAATTTAGTAGTTTGTGTCATTTCTAGTATATATGGTAACAAAAAGATGGGTGAGTAAAGTTGATCATTAGTTATCTTGGTTTTAGCTAATTGTAATGAAGTGATAACTAATTGATGTATCATTGTAATACTGTTAACTGAATGTTCAACTAATGTAAGTAATGATTTTACGCTTCCCAACTGGTTAAGTATGTTATGGGTTGCAAGTGATCTGTTTTGAAATTCAATTAATTTTTGTAGGTTAATTTGAAATTCTGATAGTGTTCGGGTATTTGACTTTAACTGTTCTTTAAGTTTAACATTAACTAACAAATTTGAAGTACTCGCAAGTTACCTAACTATATTTATCTTTTTTTCTCAAAAATTTCAAAGATTGTTATCAAGCCGAGACAAATAATAACAAAGATGTCTTCTCCAATTCAAGATACTATTATATCTTGTACGGTAAAATCACAGCCATTTTAATTGTAGCTTCTGGATATTACTTTGTTAAGCAGCTACTATCAATTCCATTTTACATTACGTTGAAGATGAATAATAATAATTATCCATTAAAGCGCAGGCAATTATCTTTTAAGTATCTTATCAAGTGGTTATAAATGGTGGTTATTTGCGATGGGCATTCTAAAGATACAATCAAGTCAAGATATCCTTCAATAAAATTTACTTCACCGGAGTGATACAAAATGATACCTGGCAGTACTCTTGTCTCTTCATTAATGTTAGTGGAGATGGATAAGACTGCAGGTAAAAGAAGTAATGCAAATGCTGGATGTAACTGTAACATTTTCATTACAGTCTGAAATGATTATTACTTCGATTTAATAAATGAGGTCGCCGTTTCATTAAAGTAAAATTAAAATAATTAATTAAATGTATTAAATTCTTTTAAAGTTACCTGTGATTATACTAGAGTTACGTTAATTTTAAAATTCAAAATTGGAATCAAGTTTGATATGTTTCTGATAATAATTTTAATTAATGAAATCAAATAATTAAAATAAAATGAATTTCATAAAATGAAATCAAGTTTATTGGATCTTGGATAATAAAACTAAAGATAAGTAATGTTAAAACATTCTGATTATAATTAAAATGAAAATTAAAATTAAAGATTATATAGCATGAGGCTAATTAATATTAATAAAAGCTGATCAGGCTAATCAATATTAATCAAAACTAATTATAGCATAAGGCTAATTCTGAATTAAAATCAAAATTAAAAAAAATAAAAGCAAGCTGATTATATAGCTTAAGGCTAATTAATATTAAGATAAAAATTAAAAATAAAAGCAAGCTAATTATATAGCTTAAGGCTAATACTTAATTAAAATTAATTAAAAGATTCTTAATATTAAATAAACAATCTGATTATATTTTTATTATTCTAATATTAAAACGAAATTTTTCGATTTTTATTTTGTTTTCTTTTTAAAATAAAAAATAATAATAAAAACATGTTACTAATAAAAAATAAAAGTATATAAATATAAAATTTTTCTATTTTTTTATGGTTTTTTAGTTTTAAAAGAATGACCCCTGGGGGCAAAAAAAATTTTCCGAATTCGTAACGGACATAATAAAAATATGGAAACTTATACTTAAAAAATTAAGAGTAGAAAAGTGTAAACATGTGTTTTGTGTAATATATTGTAATAGAAATATAAAAACTTAAACCTAAAGGTTATGAACACAAATAAAATGAAATAAAATATTTATTTACAAAAAGATTTTTTACAATTCTAAGAGATTTTAACTCTTAGGAGGCAAGTAGTGGAGCGTATTTCCTCTTCTAGTCATCTCTAAAGGCAAAACAACTGGAGGTCTCTTTAACACTGGTTCAGACGACTCTTTTGTTGTTTTATCAGTTCTTGGTGATCTTGGTGGTAGAGGTGGAGGAGATTCTTGCTCTCTTTGCCTTGTTTGGCTTCTTGTAACCCTTGGTTCCACATCCCTCGGACCTCTGAATTGCTGGTGAGGTCTATACGACGGATCTTCTCTTCTATGTGCCTTCAGATGTTGATAAATCCATAATTTCTTCTGGAGGTGTTACCTCATCATCTTTGGGAAGTGTTTCAGAACTTGGCACATTATCCCCTACAGTTCCATCTGCAAGTGGTGTTACCAAAGTATCCTCTTGTACTTCTGCAATGACAGGCTGTTCCTCGTGTTCAGAACTGTCTGAAATATATGAATCCTCTTGTCTGATTGGTGATAGAGACGGTCTATATCCTCTTACTTGAGTTCTTGTTTGTGGAGTAGAATTAATCAATCTACTTCCTTGAGGAGTATCAGGTATTCTTTGATTACAAGAAGTTTGTGTTTCTACTACAGGATTCTTTTGTTCTTGTGTTGAATCCTCTGGTATAGGTATAACATTTTGTTCATCATAAAAATTAGGGGGAATCCACGAAGAAGTGGTTGGAGATTCTTGATCTTCTACCTGTCGATCTACTTCTTCAGGTTCCATACTTGTTCTTTCTGTTGTAACTTTCGGGGAATCCAATGTTTCTTGAATTGCATCTGGATTCCAAATCTCATCATTGTCAAATGAAAAATGAGATTCTGTAATCTTTTCTACTGGAATTATCTTTACATTATCCCGGTGAACCGGAAATAATTTCGTTGAATTTAAACATGAAAGCATAAGCTTATTTGGCTCTTTTATTTGATTCACAATAAAAGGACCTTCAAATCTTTTGTTCAATTTAGAACTTTGTTCTGGTTTCTTTACAGCATTCACAAAAACATAATCGCCCACTTTCAATTCTCTTTGTGTGGCATGTTTGTGTTGCTGTTCCATAGCTTTAATGGTTTCCTTTTCTAGACTTTCTCTTGCTAAGTCTCTTATTGCTTCCATTCTTTCCACTACGACATCTACCTCATCTGATATGAATTTTCTATTTTCCGATTTATTTGTAAATGGAGAGACATAATCAGGCATCTCGTAGGGAAGTCTCTTTATATATCCATGCAGGACAAAATGTGGAGAAGATCCAATTGATCTATTATACGATGTATTAATTGCTATTTGAGCAAAAGATAAGTATTTTGACCAATCTCTGTGATTGTCTTTTACAAAATGACGGAGGAAATTTTCAATATCTGCATTCAATCTTTCAACTACACCATTTTGACTTGGTTTGTAGGGCAGAATATTAACTTTTTTTATCCTCCAAGCTTTACATAGCTCTTTGAAGGCAGCTGAAGTAAATTCTGGGGCATTGTCCGAGGCTAAAATTTCTGGGCTCGAATGCCGACATATTATTCTTTCTTGTAAAGCTTGAGCAAATTCTTGGCTCGTTCTTGTCTTACAGGCGACTAATTCGCAGTATCTAGTCAAAACATCTCTGAAGACGAGAATGTGTTTGGCTCCTGAAATTGAACATGTGGGAAGTTTTCCTATGCTATCCACGTGTACTCTAGAAAATGGAGTATAAGGAAGAGGCCATCTGTTGATTTCTGCTTTTGGAGGTCTAGGACCTTTAACCTTAGCACAAGACACGCACTGAGAACAGTACTCCTTTACTAACTTACTTAAATGGGGAAAAACGTATCTCTCTCTAACTCGTTTTTCAGTCCTTTGCTGTCCTCCATGCCCACTTCCAAGTGAAGAATGGCAATGATCTATAACTGAGTAGATCATGCTATCTGGTACTTGTATTACATAAGGTTCCTTTCTAGTTGCATAGTACAGCACTTTCTTATGGAAAATGTGTGGATAAGTCTTGGGGTTTTCCTTAGCCCACTTAACTAATTCTTTTAATCTAGGGCAATTCTCTTGTTCCCTATTAAAAGTTTCTTTCGTTAAAATAAAATCTTTTCTTGGTAGCATCGGTTTCTTTTCTCCTTTAAAGAAATAAACGTTTGGAGCTTTTGCTGGATGCCTACTCAAATAATCAGGCGGTATATTAGTCTTTCCTGTCTTATACTTTATAGTTGGTGAAAAACTATTAACAAATAAATTCCAACGGGCTAGGCGTCCCGTTTGTTGTTTGTTGCGAAATATAAAGCAAAGAGGTTGATTATCAGTTAATATAGTGATGGGGTAACCAAACACTGTATTTTTAAACTTCTGTAGTGAGAAGACAACAGCTAAACATTCCTTTTCTATAATATCATAGTTTAGTTCACTGCCTCTTAACACTCTTGAAACAAAGGACAATGGCTTTTCTTTGCCATCGTCTGACATTTGGTAAAGAACTCCCCCTATTCCATAGTCACAGGCGTCTGTACCTATAAAGAATGGCTTGGAATAATCTGGAAAAGTTAACTGAGGTTGCACCACAAGCTTCTCTTTTAAGAGCTCAAATGCTTTTTGGTGTTCTTCCTTCCATTCAAACTTAACACTCTTCTTTATTAAGTTATATAATGGTTTCGCAATTAGTGCAAAGTCACTAATTAAAAAGCGAAAATACGAGAAAAATCCTAATAAGGATTGTGTTTCCTTAACACTTGTTGGAGGGACGAAACTCTTCATCGATTCTATCTTCGCTGGATCTGGTGAAATTCCGTCTCTTCCTATCTTAAATCCTAAGTATAACACTGAGGTTTGTAGAAAATGACATTTAGTCAATTTAACTCTTAATTTATTATCTCTAAATGCAGTAAAAACTTTCCTTAAGTTTTCAAAATGTTCTGCCTTATTTTTACCCATGATTAAGACATCATCTAAATACACTTGGGCAATAGGTCCTAATAAATGGTTCAACGCGACTTGCATTGTCCTAGCATAGGTACTTGGAGCATTGCGGTGCCCAAATAATAATCTGGTTGGGCAGAATAATCCTTTCCTAGTACGGAAAGCCATTAATTTCTGTGTTTCCTCCTCGACTTCGAGGGAATGGTAAGCATCTATTAAATCACAACTAGTGAAAATCGTACTGCCTCCTAGGGACGAAAATATCTCGTCTATTGAGGGCAGTGGGTATACATCTGGGACGCTGAAGGAGTTCAGGTGCCTATAGTCTATACAGACTCTTGGTTTATTAGAGTTCTTCTTGGCCACTACCAATAGAGGTGAACTATGTGGCGAATAGCAAGCTTTAATATATCCTTTCTTTAAAGCTGCATCTGTAAAATTATCTATGTCTTCCAGGTAGCGATGTGGGAGACGATACTGTTTTCTAAAAATGATCTTTGGAGCATCTGGGGTAAGTTCTATTTCAAACTTCTGTATGGGACACACAGGAACTGCATCATCATCTAGAGCAATAACGTCCTTGTATTCCATTAACAAATCTAAAAGTTCTTCTAAATGCTCAGGTTTCTGTAAAATAGAAACATCTGCTTCTTCTTTACTCAAATTATCTGTAATAATTTCTCTGTATGCATTCTTCAACTGTTTATCTGATAAATTTTCTGAGCAGGTTACTATACAAGTAGATCCTAACTGCTTATTCTCTGTAGCAATAGCAGTTTTATTAAAATCTTTTTCAATAATTTCTAAAATCGGATGACACTTCCCTATATATTTATTTCTTCTTAAATAAAAAGGTTTGTCACTTAGATTAATATAACTCAAAATAACTTCATTATTTCTAACTGGGCATACAGAATTTGCAAAATATAATGGCCCTAAGGAAAAAGCAGGTGTTATTAAACACTTCTTTTCCAATTCTAAATCTCCTTTATTCTCAGGTCTGACTTTCAGATAACCATAAGATTGAGCAGGTGCCATTGTTTCTTCTATTAATAGCAATTGAACTTCTATTTCTTCGTCTGCTATTAAAGGTCCTTCCTCTACTGGAGGAAGTTGTGAGTTTTCTTTGTTCTCTTGAAGAACAACAGAATTTTTATTTATTTCTATCTTGGTAGGCTTCTTCAATGAGCCTTTAATAATTTCTGTCTTTGTAGGCTTCTTCAATGAACCTTTAGTAATAACTCTCTTTGTAGGCTTTTCCAATGAGCCTTTATTAATTAATCTCTGTGTAGGCTTTTCAAGAATGGAGCCTTTATTAATTAATCTTTGTGTAGGCTTTTCAATAGAGCCTCTATTAATTACTGGTTTACAATTATCACTGTAATTGTTTAATTTAAACTTATCATTCCTATTGGAATTATCTATGAAATCTTTTCTATGATTATTAATCATTCTATCTTTCTTAGTTATCTTTTCATCTTGATTCATGAGAAAGTAACTTCCTAATTTGGCAAAGATTTTAACTTTTATTTCGTTATTCTCTTCTTTAAGATTTAAATGCGATGAAGAAAGGTCTATTGTTATAGGTAGAGTAGCTAAAATACTTGTACCTAATAGAATTCCATTCCAAGCTCCAGTACTTTCAGTTTTACACACTAAAAAGGTAACTGGGTAATACTGTTGGTGTAGCCTTAGAAGTAGATCAACTTCTCCTATGGGGTGGATCATCTGAGTTCCAATCCCTTGAACTATAATACTAGCTTCTTTAAGAGACAGTTTAAATCTTCCTTCTCTTTCTATTTCCTTTAATCTATCCAACGATATCAAACAGGTTGTGCTCCCTAAATCTAATAGGCTATGAACTTCAACCTCGTTCTGACCTTTTGTTGGAGTCAAAAATATTGACAAGAAATAATGACAGCCCAATTTTGGGGGTCTAATTCCTACACCAAAGAAGCTAGAGGTTACTATAACACCTCTCTTCTTTAAGCTTGAAGTATTATCTTTAATTACTGTTCTATTTACCTTTTCTTCATTTAAATCTTTGCCTGAAATCAAAAATTTGTCTCTCTTGCAGAGAGATCTGGTGTAAAAAACTGTTCGTTCTCTTCTTCTTCATCTTCAGTTCCAGATATTTCTTCATGTTCTGGATCTGCTTGATGATAATCAGATGAACGCGAGTTGTTTTCTTAGGACTCTTACCTTGATGGCTACGCTCATTCTTTGAATCATTTTTAATCTCGACTCTTCGAGCTTTGACCCCATTATCAAAATCAGTGGATTATTATATGGTATTACCATATTATTTTCATTTTCATTAGGGACCATACAGGGCATTCTTGCATTAGTCGTCGAACCCCTGGTATGGAATCTTTTACATACTCTGCAATATGTGGTATTCCAACCACAGTTTCTAGAATGATGACCTAAAGATTCACATTTTAGGCAATAGTCCATTGACTTTATCTCTTTGCTGGAGAGTTTCTTAACTACTCCCTTATTAGGTCTTATATTTGGAGAAGGGCTTGTCCTTTTTCCTGAAAATTTAGAAGTATTCTTTTTATTACTCCATTCCATGGTTCTGTTCCTCATGGAAGGGTTATATGTAGTTCTTTCTTTCCTAACTTCACTATTATTAGTGCTATTGTTCTCTGTATAGAATACTCTAGCTGTATTTCTTCTATCTTGTTCAGCTCTATGGTTGGTTTGGAACAAGACTCCTTCTTCTATCTGGCTGAGTTTCTCCAAAATTTCTACGAAACTCAAGTCTGGATTAAAGACTTTTAAGACTTTTTCTCTAAGTCTTCTATGATCTCTGAGTTCTTCCATACTCTCTAAAATCTTAGTCATAATTAAGATGTTTATCTGTTGAGAAGTAAATCCAAAGGAAGTCTCGATATCTATGAGTTTTTTCTGATATTCCCAAAGGAGATTCTTCAAGTCCAACATGAATTCAGTAAGAGTTACATGTGGTCTCCTTTGAAATTTCATGAACTGTTTCAATAAACAGAAGATTGTCTCGGTTTTTTCTGGTTTGAGAAAAATCTTCAGTTGAATCAAGAAGTCTTCTAGGGTCTTACACCTCGAGAAGCTGCTATCTTTCAGAATATATTGGCGGGCTTCGGATGTGAAATCAGAAGAGATTGTAGTCTTAGCATAGTCTATTTTCTGTCTTTCAGTTATTAGGCCTAACGTGCGTATCTTCTCTTGCAACGTTGAAAGGTAATCCTCAAATTTAATGCCTACCCAAACTTGGGTCTTGGTGTTTCTTCCATACAATTTTAATTCTTTAGGCAATTCTGGAAGTGGAGGGGCATACGCAGCGTTGGGATAATATCCTCCATAAGGGGGTCCATATGGGTATGGATTGTATCCAGGTTGCATTGTAGGAAGGGGTTGTTGCCAGCCTGTGTAAGGTGGCTGCATACTTAAAGGATTATTTAAAATATTTTGGGATGGCCCCCACGGATTCTGAGGTTGTCCTCCATATAGAGTATCACTTGCTTGGGTCTGTCCCCAAGTTCCACTAAACTCACTTCTATTGTTAAATATTTCTGTTTGGCCATTCCAGGAAGGGTAAGTTTTCTTTTTATTTGAAGGGGGAGTGGCCCCTGATGCATTTAAATGTATATTAAAAGTATTGTCCAAAACATTCGTCTTTTGGAGCACCTTAGGTATTCTTGCTGTATTTTCTGTATTTCCTGGTTGATGCCAATCCCAAGCTGTTCTCTGATTTGGGTTTAACGACATTGTATCAATGTTAGAAGGAGGTAGATATACTGGAGGAAGTCCCATATCCTTTTGTGTGGGTTCCCTTATCTTGGGTTTTGCTCCTTTTTTCTCTTCTGTTTTCTGTCCGTCAGTAGTCTTTACTTCTGTTACATCATGTTCTTCTTCTTTATTAACATCTTCTGTATTGTCTTCTTTATTTGTATCATCCATGTCCTCATCCTTGTTCTCTGTTGAATCATTATTTTCTAAGTCCTTATTATCCCCTTCAGCTCCTCCTGAAGCTCCATTAGGGTCAACTGGTCCGGCTATAGCCTTCTGAACCAGGTAGCAGAGGATGACAAACAATGTTGAAAATACGAAGACTGTAAAGACTATTGGTTCAAACATAGTCATGATTAAACTTTAATTAATTCAAGTTAATCAAATCAAAACAAAACTAAGTTCTCAAACTGTTTCTAAAAAATAAAAAAAACTAAAGTCTCAAAATATTTTTTCAAAGTTTTCAAAACACTAAGTTTTCAAAAATATTTTTCAAAGTTTTCAAAAATATTCAAACTGTTTTCAAATATTTTCCAAAAATTTTCTATGTTCAAAGAAAATATTTATTCACTATTAAATTTAAAAGCTGTCTATAGTTATTCACTATTAAATTTAAATTTAAAAAATTTAATCACTTTTGATTCTATGTTCAAAATTAAAAATAATTTTCTTTTAAAATTATTTAAAAATTTCAAAGTTCAAAAATAAAAATAATTTTCTTTCAAAATTATTAAAAAAAAATCAAAGTTCAAAGTTCACAAATAAAAATAATTTTCTTTCAAAATTATTTAAAAAATATTAAAGTTCTATTTTCAAAAATAAAAATAATTTTCTTTCAAAATTATTTAAAAAATATCAAAGTTCTATTGATAATTATATTTAATTAATTCTTTGCACTGTAATTAATTAATTAAGAAACAACTATCCCCTTTTTCTAGTCGGGTGTGTTCTTAAAATGTTAAAGGTCAACTTATTTGTTCTTCTTTGTCAAAGGTTACAACCTTTATTTGTTCTACTGTTCTTCAAAGTTCTTCAAAATTCTTCAAAGTTGTTCTATGTTCTTCTCTGGGTTGAAATCAATCAATTTATATACCAACAAATTTAATTCTGTTATAATTTGTGGTTTTTATAATCTCTGTTGCAGTAGAATAATTTTTAAAATATTACAGGTCAGTAACATAAATTTTCAATTTTTCTGTAGCTAAATATAACAATTCTGTTATTTTTTAGGTCAAAGAAAACAATTTCTAATGTTTTTAGGTCAAAAATATAATAATTTTCTGTTTTTTGGTCAATTTGGGCAATTTGACCTTTCGTGACCTTTGGTGACCTTTGGTGACCTTTGGTGACCTTTTGACCTTTGGTGACCTTTGGTGACCTTTGGTGACCTTTGGTGACCTTTGGTCAAAGTGACCTTGTCTGGGTGGCCTGGGCCTTGTCCAAAAGGTTTTACCTCACTTTGGTAATTATTAATTAACTTTTCGCTAAGTTACGGATTTCTGATAATTGAAAAAAAACTTATTTTTTAATTCACTCAAAAAGAAAAAACGCGGCATTCCCAGTGGCCTTCATAAAAAAAAACCGGGTTTTTAAAAAAAAAAACGGGTTAAAAAACAAAAACCGAAAATTTTTACCACCTGTAAATATTCGCGGGACTACGTCAAATATGATTAGTAAATAATAATAATGAAAAGGTAATTAATAAATTTATTATTAATAAAAGTAAAAACGATATATATATATATATATATATATATATATATATATATATATATATATATATAACAATATATGTGTGTGCTAAAGGATTCGCAACTAATATATATATATATATATATATATATATATATATATATATATATATATATATATATATATATATATATAAAACGATGTGTGTGTGTGTTGTTGTGTATGCATATGAGACGGCGCGAGGAAGGAAAGAAGTGGGGGAAAGAACTGAAGGAAGAAATGAGGGGATTAAATGGGCCAAGATCTCAATCCCTCACTCTGGAGGCGATATCCCTTTCCCCTGAATTTGATCTCCCACTCAATGACAATTCCCTTCCCTCCGACAATGCTCAGATTCAGTGCCTTTCTTTATAACTCCCTTCCCTCAACTCCTTACTCTTGTCCCCTTTACTATTCGATTCATATATTATTGAATGAATATAACCAATTCATGAACACACCTATTTTGACATAACATCCTTCTTGCTTGTCGTATTGTATACTGTTGCTGTTTTTGCTCTTTAGTAATCTTCTACTAGCTCTAATTACTTTACTAATTATGATAAACGAAAAATTTTTTCACTAAACTGATTTACTAACTCTGTACTATCGTTTAGTAAAATAAAAAAAAATTAATTAGTCAAGTCCTAATTAATTAATTAGGTGTCAATTGCATAATCTTTCTATGTATATCTTAAAAAAACTTCCCTCAGGAACCATATATATAAAAAAAATGCAATTACTAATTTTTTTTGTATTATTTTTCTAGTAATTTTGCTTCAAAAAAAAAAAAAAAAAAAAAAAAAAAAAAAAAACATACAATAATGAAAAAAATAATAATAGTGATGATAAAAATTTAATTTAATATATTCTTTATATATTAAAAATGTCTCTAAAATTTTTATTATTTTCACACTTTTCCTCTATATTAGTAGCTCTTTCTGGCAAGCTTTTGTATAAAATTTTTTTCTTGTCTTACATTTGTAAAAATTTGATTTGTAATTTTGGAAGCTTATGCTATATGTTTTCTTTAACTGTACCTTTTGTGTTGAAATTGCACAATAACATACTTATATATATTACAAAACCCACGGGTGATTGAGTATCTTGCACCCAAAAATGGGCACTAATTCTATTCAATTAAAACTTAGTGTAAGAATTTGTTTTTGTGTGAAAATTAATTTCTGTACTCACAGTACTTCTATTGAATTTTCCACCTTTAACAGCTTGGCAAAGGTTTTGGATTTGGAGTCTATTAGTGACAAAGCAGTCACCTCTCACGGAATTGCTTAAACAATTGGCTCTTGTAGTCACAGAATTTCCAGGTACGTATGAATGACTTCCTTCTCTGTCTCCGTTACGATCCTTAGTCTTGTAGTCGCAACCAAACCAACCACGATCTCGGAGCTAAAACATGAGAAGATACGACCATTACATCCGTCAGTCAAGTTGTCGCCAGTGTGGTCACATGGAAAAAATATCCTTCATGACC
>JABUQX010051781.1:32500-35000 GCA_015478945.1 Trachelipus rathkii
TATATATATATAATATATATATAACCTTATATAATATAACATATAACTAACAACAACAACCCATAACTAATAACCTAACAATATAAATATATTATATATATATATATATATATATATATATATATATATATATATATATATATATATATATATATATATATATATATATATATATGCTATATATATATATACTTTGCTCATATATATATATATATATATATATATATATATATGCGTGCGTGTATGTGTGTTTGTATAGGTGTGTACGTGCATGAATAGTTAATTTACTCCATCGTTTCGAGCATGTTTCTCTTGTTAACACTTGGTTCTAAATATAACAAGTGAAGGTAAGTTTCGTGCTGGCTGTTTAATCGTGTTCACCTTTGAATTGTTAATGTGTTTGATTCAGTTTGAAATAAATTTTGTTCCCTCATGGTTTTGCTTTTTTATTATGCTTTTAGACGCTTACTGGGAGATCTTGCAGTAATTCTTCAATTTTCAATAAAATTTGTATTTCTTCTTCGGTCTTGATTTTCATAACAAGGAACAAGAGTTTCCCCAAGGGACTAAGGACAGCCTTTTCTTATATATACATATTTAAATATAACTATAGTATATAAATAATATATTGTATATAGTAGTAACAATATAGCAATAATAGCAATATAATAATAATAATATATATATATATGCTATAGCAACAATATGCTTTCTGTAACCAACATAGCATAACATGCTGTATAGCAATAATAACCCAATATATATATGTATATATAACTATATAAATATACAATATATATATATATATATATAGCCTGTATAACCATATATATAACAATAACCAGCAATAATATGGCACAATATGTATGCAGCATCTAGCATACCAACAACATGTATATATATACTGTATATAATAATATATATATTAATAATATATATATATATATATATATATATATTTAAATATTTATATATATATAGATTTGTTATATAATATATATATATATATATATATATATATAATAATAATATATATATATATATATATAACCAGCTATCTTTACTATGCTATCTGTGTATGTAGCCAGCAGCCAGCCAACAACTAACTCATGTAACTGCTGTAACATATATATATATATATGTCTTCTTTATATATAATATACTCTTTATATATATATTTATTAAAATAAACCATATATATATATGTATATATAATATATATATATATATATATATATATATATCTGCTCTATATATATATATATAACTAATATATATATATATATATATAACTAATATATATATAATATAATAATAACATATACATATATATATATATATATATATATATATATATATATACATATATATATATATATATATATATATATTCACTTATAACCTCAATATATATATATATATATATATATATATATATATATATATATATATATATATATACACTCTTTTACACAGGAGTAGACTCTACGAATCACAAACAGACTATTAAACATTAATATCTTTGTTACAGACAACACCTTTTCATATATCCCTGTGCTTGGGGGAGAAAAAATTCCACCAGCATATGTTCTTGCGTGTCGTAGAAGGAGAGGTAAAGGGACAGTGGTAGTTGCTGGCTAATACCACTTATCTATTGCCAAGAATGCTAATGCACGACTTGAAAACGTAGTGATCACCGTATGCGATCTTCTATCTTTCAGAGAAAATGTATGATTCGTATGGGTACATGGAATGTCAGTGGAATAAATGTTGAGGAGAAAGAAGTGGAGAGAGTTGATGGATGTATTTTTGAAAGGGTAAATTTGATTGCTCGCTGTGACTGAAACCAAGATGGAAGGAAGCGGTGACGACGAGTGGTGTGGTATTTTGTGAAATGTGTGCGCGTTGGAGTGGAGGAGGACTTAAGAGGAGAGCAATGAGAGGTCGAGAAAAGGAGTGGCAGTGAATTATGTTTGTGTGAGTTCTAGAATATTAATGCTAAAATTTTAGTTTGCAAAAGTCAAGGTTAAATATTAAGTTAGTAGGAGTATGGATGGAGACGAAAGAGGAAAGGATTTAAATATGGGTATAGGCTCAGTCAATTGAGAAAAATTAAGTGAACAACTGTGTAATAAAAAGTATGTTGGAGAATTGGTTAAGAGATCGGTTGAATGTGAAAACTGTGATTGATTTTGTGTTTGTGAAGAAGATGTTGAAATATTTGATGGATGTTAAGTTAGATTTGGATTGGGGATGGTAATGTCGGATCATTATGTTGTTTTACAATTATATAATATGTCAGTGGGGGCTTGATGGAGGGCAAGGAGATAAGGAAGGAAGTGGGTAAAGAAGAAAGGAAGTACATATAGAACAAAGTAATAAAGAAGATATCTATATATAATGTTATATATAGTATATATATAGCAGTATATATATATATATATATATATATATATATAAAAATAAAAATAAAAATATATATATATATATATATATATAT
>JABUQX010051781.1:50000-60000 GCA_015478945.1 Trachelipus rathkii
GTAGAAATAGTTTTAATAATAATAATAATAATAATAATACACACACACACACACACACACACAATAATACACACACACACACACATAATAAATATTAATAATAATAATCGTACTACTCATCGTACCAGTCACAATTGGACTCTTCAATGGTCATCATAATAATGATGATAATAATAATCATAATAATAATCACAATAATTATCATAATAATGCTCAATACAAGTAATAATAATAATAATAATAATAATAATAATAATAATAATAATAATAATAATAATAATAATAATAATAATAATAATACACACACACACACACACACATAATAATAAATATAATAATCATAATAATCATAATAACGGCAATCATGCCAATCATGGCAACCATGATCCCAGCCATACGGCAACACCAACAATCTTGGTCATACAACTTTAATAACGGCAACGATAATTGCAACTCATACTTTTGTGTTTATCGCGATTATCGCAATCCTATCGATAACTTGCCCACTCAATAATTTCCTTAAACTGCCACGGCGATAATTCCAGCCATTTTTATACTTTAAAGCTTCTTGCCTTAATTCTTTTAATATACCAAAACCTTATTTTAACTTTTCCCAGCCTCAAAACTAAATATGTTTTTCCAAATCTTAACATTTTCTTTCAACTACAATATTTCGTCTCGTTTTTAACTTTATTTTTGATCAACTGATTTTAAATGTTTTATTCCAACTATTACTTTAGCTATTTTAACTTGACTGCTTTATTTTAAACTTGAATTTTAACTTGCACTTTATTCTAACTTTGACTTTTAAATTTGAACTTTTTCCTAAACTCGAATGCTTTATTCCAAACTTAAATTTTAAACTTGATCTTTATTCTAACTTGAATTTTCTTTCAGCTATTGCATTAACTTAAATTTGACTATTCGTTTTCCTCAACTCCTCCTCGTCATCTACAGATAAAAACAACTTAAACTTTTACAAAATTTTACTCCTAAACTTACCCGAGTACGCGGGACTTTAATTAACTTGTTAATGATTTTCAACTGGAACTTTGATAATCTGCTTTCTTGTTCTCCGTAAAAATCACCTTTATTTCACTCGTTGTTTTGGACGGACCAACTTTACGTAAAACTTTCACATATAAAAAGACGCGATTCTAGCACCGATTTTCTTCATTTCAGAATATTTTAGTTGGTTTAGGGATTTCTTTAAATCACCCTATTGTACGACTCCCCCTCAGAGATTGGTTGTCCAATCTCTAACAAGAAAAATAATTACACTGGTTCCTCCTCCTTGACGCCTTTTTTGCTTCTGTCCGTCTTTCGTACTCTAGAATCTTTCCTTGTACGTTAGACAATTCTGGAACTGATCCTCGTGATCTTGTTTGTGGTGGCGAGTATTGGCTTTCCTCAGCTTGTTCACAATTCTCTACGTACACTGGTTCTTGACCTCTATTCATGTTCTCCGGGCTTTCTCCAACTTCCCTCAACTCTTCATATAGGGATTTCCTGGTTGGTTCTGGTGTTTCTAAGTCTTCTGCTGAGTTCAGGGCTCTCTCTTCCATTTCTAACATTCCAGTCCCAGGTACATGCAACTCCTCCTCCAATTGGCCAAATGACGTTTCTTCTTCCAAATCACTCCTGTCGCTTTCTATTGCAGCCAATATATAACTGTTCTCCGGGAACCGTAACGACGCCTCAAACTTCCGGATGTCAAAATCACTGTTTCTGTCACTATTTGTATCATTGTTGTCAAACCAGTCCAACTGTTCACTGGCATCAATAGGTGAGGGGACCGATTCCGTATAGCTCGTTTGTGTCCCTATATCGAATGTTATCAACTGGTCCGTCTGTACTGCTGCAACCTTCTTCGTTTTGACGCTTGCTGTCGCTACATCTTTCAGCATCTGCCACGCCTTCTTTAACTGGGCTCCTTTCTTCTTTTCCGTCCGCGTAACGACCGACTGGTTCTTACTCCACAAAGTTGTACGCTGTTCCGGACGGTTGTGTCCACCCCTGACCCAAGGGTCACGCTCATCTTCGACCGACTGGTCCTGTACACGTTCAACCGACTGGTTCCTCCTACACTTGACCGAATGGTTCTTCTCCATTTGTACTGAAACGTTCCTTAAGAACCCCAACCTGGGGCCACACTCCGATGTCTCTAACTCAGAATCAATTTCTTCAGGTGAGTTTACTTGCGAGGTCTCTAATTCTACTTCTTCGTTCTCTTGTCGGAAATGCTGTAACAAGTAAGGAGGCGGATCTGCCCAAACTTTCAAATGTGAATAATGTGCTTTTATAGTTTTTCCTTCCCTTTCGATCTCATACGTCATTCCCTCGGATACAACTTTGGTAACTACGTAGGGCCCTGCAAATCTTTCTCCCAACTTCTTGTCTACTGACCTATCTACACTTATAATCTTCCTTTTAACTTTTACACCCACTGCATAGGGTAACCAATTAGGGTGTCCCTCTCTCCACTTTCCTTGTTCTTCTCTTGGGATGGGTAGCATCACTCCTCTTTCATGATGTTCCGTCATTAATTTCTCTGCTGGTGACATCCCCAGTTCAGTATGTTTTGTGTTATTATATGTCAACACCACTCTCGGCAGACAAATGTCCCAATCCAATTCTTCAGCTACTACATTCTTCACTAGCTCTGCAAACGTTCTATTGACACGCTCCACTGCCCCGTTACTTGATGGCTTATAAGGACTACTATAAATGTGGTCAATCCCGTAGTTCCTCAACATCTGTTCGAACTTCCGACTCCTAAACTCCACTCCATTATCAGTCAGTATCTTGTACGGTGCATGTATGAAACTTGGTAACATATGATATTCAAATGCATCTGATACACTTTTTGCTACCTTATTTTTCAGTGGCCTCACCATTGCCCATTTACTACAATGATCGATCGCAACCAGGCATGCTACATTTCCCAATCTCGTTTTTGGCATGGACATAACGTCCACAGCAACCATCTCAAATGGATTCTTCACTTCAATCTTCCAGATAGGTGGGTATACTACCGTATGCTCAATCTTCATTAGCTGGCACTTCGGGCAAGTCCTGCATACTTCCTGAACCACTGTGTATATTTTTGGATGCCACACATACTTCACTACTGCATCTAATAATTTGTCTCGTCCTATGTGTGCAAGATTTCTGTGTATGGTCACGCTTACATGTACAAGTTGTCTGAATCCCACCACTGCACTATAATAGTTTGTTCCCAGTTTCTTCACTAAAATTCCTTGGTTTATGGCAAAATCCTCTCTGTACCGGTAAAATTCTTTTAAGAGATCAGTCTTCTCAATTTGTTGTCCATTTCTCACCCTCTCTCTCAAAGTTTTTATAGCTTCTGATCTACTTTGTAATTTCATAATCTCTTCTGGCGCTATTTCCATTAATTGATTACTTTTTCTGTCAACCGATACATTATTTACCGCCACCGTTGTTATAAACGTGTTACTCACATTCTCAGAATCTTCACCATGCGAAATTATTCCTTCACCAAAATCTAGAACTGCTTCAGTTTCTACCAGATAGTTCATGCCCAACAAGAGGCAAGCTGGGATATATTCATCTTTAACCACCACCAATGGCAATGTCACCTGTCGGTATTTCATGTTTATGGTGATTTCTACTGCTCTTGTACACTCCACCTCCCCGGTGCCCACACCATTAAGTTTTACTTCCACTTGCCATTCTCGTCGTATGTGCCCAAATTGCGTAAGATCATGTACGACGGCCTCCTGTATTAAACTGATCACTGCACCAGTGTCTAGAAACGCACATTTTGTCACCTCCCCTATACACACTTCTTTCCAGGCAACCCCCTTCAAAATGTGGTTACAGCTCAGTCTTGAAATGTGACCTCTTTCCTTCATCAACAGATTTATCTCCAGTCCTTCACCATAATGGTGACTCAACAAGTTAGTTTCTTCATCCTCACTTGCTTCTTCTTCCTCTTGAGGATGTTCCCCATCGGTATCCTGTCCATCTTCTTGAAATTCTTCCTCGTTATCTGGAATGATTGGTATCTCTTCCGTCATGGTATTCCAATTTGTTGGACAGAATGTGCCATTGTCTTTTAAGGGATTAAAATGGCTTCCTCCCAGCACCTGCAAGTGCACATCCTCCAGGTGTTCTTCTTCTCTCATTTTGGGGCCAATATAAGCCACCGAACAGCATGTTCCATGATGGAGCCATATCTTTACTTTGAAAACATCGCTGGCTGCCAATAGTACTTCCGGTACGGGCTCTCTTCCAGGTTCTTTCAGTGCTCTTAAGTATTTTACTGTTTTTGCCCGTTTCTCTATCCCGTATAACCTCCTTTCCAAAATGAGCTTATCCAACAACACTTCCCGCAGGTTTCTAAAATTCCTTGGAACTCCTTCTAGATGGGCGTTATCTAAAACAATCTTTAGGCTTTGAAACAGGGAGTCTGCTCCTCCTGGAACTAATTTCACCAACAGTAATCCCTTTGGGAGTGCAAGGGGGTCAACGACTTCCGCTCTCTCCTCAATACTGCTGTGGCACCTGGACCAAGTGTCCGCAAACACATTTTCTTTTCCAGGATAATATTGAATTTCAAAACTATATTCGCTGAGATCATCCAAGACGCGTGCCAATTTACTGTCCACCAACTTCATTGTATCTAAATAGACCAATGGTCTATGATCAGTATAAAGAATGAAAGTCTGTCCCAACAGGAACGGTCTAAAACTTTTAATACCCCATCTTATAGCCAACAGTTCTCTTTCTATGGTCGACGCTCTTCTCTCACAAGCGCTAAATGAATGGGAATTATACGCAATTACCCTTCTTTCTCCATTCTGCTTTTGGCAAAGGCCAGCCCCCATACCAGTTCCACTAGCATCTACAAACAATTCTAACTTTTTCGCATGTGATGAAAAATCTGGGAACGCCAATTCTACTGAATCCTTCATCCGTTTTTTTAATTCTTCAAATGATTTAGTTCTTTAAGTCGTAAATTCAATCAAATCTTTTCTTTTCCCACCAGTTAGCACACTAAGAGGTGCCGCCACTTCTGAACAATTTCAAATGAATTTCCTCTGGAAGTTAATCATTCCAAGATATCTTCTTAATTCTCCAACATTCTTCGGCTTTTCTAATTTGTCAATTTGATTTACGTATTCCGGCAGCTTTCTTATACCGGTTCTGCCAATTATATGGCCTAAAAATTGAACTTCCTTTTGTACCCATTTACATTTACTCACTTTTATTTTTACATTGGCTTCACAAAACTTCTGAAGGACACGTTTTATTAAGGTTAGATGCTCATCGAATCCCTTCGAGATCAAAAGCACATCGTCTACATAAATTACGACTTTATCCCTACTAAACCCAGTTAATATTCGTTGCATTTCCCTCTGGAACGCAGCTGGCCCATTCTTGAGTCCAAAGCTCAATCTTTTAAACCTGTATTGTCCGCTTACTGTGGAAAATGCAGTATAGTCTTTGCTATCTTCCTCCAACTGCATCTGGTAATACCCCTTAACCAGGTCCATACTTGTAAAATAGTAAGCTCCATGACAACCGAAGATCGTTTCGGTGATGTTGGTCATGGGAAATCGGTCAGCCTCAGTTACTTTATTAAGTCTCCGGTAGTCTACGCATAAACGTAATGTACCATCCTTTTTTCTAATCGGAACTATAGGAAAACTCCACTCTGAAGCACAAGGTTCCACAATGTCTCTCAGACACAACTCCTTCACTTGACTTTCTATTTCATCATTCGTTCTCTGGTCGAACCTTCTTGCTCTTTGGTAAATTGGGGTGTCATCATGTAGTTTGATTTTGTATGGTGTCATCGATGTCCTGCTCACATCTGCATCACTTCTGCTAAATACCGATCGGTAGTCCCATAATGCTTCTGTTATCTTCTCCCGATGTTCAGTTGTTAACTCTTCCATAAATTCTATTTCGTCACTCAATCTTTCTTTCGTCCACTCTTGTTCAATGACTGGTTGTTCCGGTGGCTCTTGTATTATAGTATTTACTGCACACGTTTTTGCTTCGAACTTTATCAAATCACCCTCATCCACCATCAAGTGTGCTGTGCCGAGGATCTCACCCTTCCCCAAATATGTTTTTCCGGCGGTCAATTTCTTCACCAACACTTCTCCTTGATTGTCTTTCCATTTCACTAATCCCGGCAGCATCCTGAATCTTTTATTATAACCCCTTTTATTCTTTTCTTCTTTGTTGTCGATCAATAATTCTTCCGAACGTTCGTTTTCCCATTCTGTACCAGTTCTTGGTGTGATCTGTTCCGACTTCCAACATGCTTTCACACGAACCCATCCATCCTCTATGATGGCTATACCTTCCACAACATAAACTGGGAGTGCAGTTACGACTCGAACACAATTTCCAAGGTCAGTTGGCAAATGTACATGCTCTATAATGCCCGTCTCACCATAACGCGTAAACGTCTTTTCTGCTACATTTAACTTGATCTGATTCTTTGTTAAGAAGGGCATCCCCAAGATGACACCTTCTTTCAGATACTTTACTACTAAAAACTCAAATCGACCGTACTCAATTCCGTCAATGGTCACTCTCAACGTAGCAGTTCTCTGGGATTCTGTGCAGTGAGATGGGTCCCCTATACCTCTCAATTTCATTAACCTACTGGTTATTTCTGGATTCGTGATCTCTTTTAATAAATTTTCTCCAATAATACAGTATTGTGATCCTGAATCCATTATGGCAAGCGTTTCCTTACTATCAAGCTGTATTTTAAACCGTAATAATGGGGTCAACTGGATACTGTCATCTCTACCATAATTATTCCTCCCATTAGTTCTATAAACCCCAGTTGTTACTTCATCTGCTGTTTCATCTATTGTCTTTCTTATTTTTGCTGGTCGCTGCTGTAAAGGGCTAAGGCCCGACGTCACAAACTCTCTTGCCTCCGGATTCAGTATTGACCGCTCTTGGTTAACCGGGATACTTGCTTGTGCTTCCCTTACTCTTGTTGGCTCCGGCTCACTCCCGTTGATGGCGGAGCGTTCTCGTTTCCCGAGACTCCTGGTTTTCTCTTCTTTTTTAGTTCTTCCCATTCTGCCTTCATAGGGCAAGACTCCCATAAATGCCCACCTTCATCGCACAAAAAACATTTGCGTTCGTCAACATAGAGAGCCCTTGCATTATTTTCAGTGCGTTCTCCACCACCTCTTTGCTCTCCTTGCTGACGTCTGTCCCTGCTCCTGGTCTTCATTCCACAATTGGCAATCGTGTGTTCACTGCTACCACACACCAAACACCACCCTCTAAACCTCCAGCAGTCTCTCTTTATGTGTCCTGTCCTATCACAGTGATAACACCTCCCACCTTGTTGCTCATACGGTCCAGTATTCCGGTCAGTGAATCCCTTATGTTCTTTTCCTTGGGAGGATACCGGTCTACCGTACCGTACTTGATCAGCATATGTTTGTCTTTCTTGTCTTTCTCCCTGTAACGTCGCCCATATTGGAATTGCGGCAGCTTCGGGTTCCTCATTTTCTTGTTCTTCCAGTTTGTCTTCCTCTTGAGCCCAAGTAACGACATCTTTCCATCTAATCTTTGTACTTTCTTTCTCCCCTCCCATCCGGACTTTAAATCTCCTAGCCATTTTTTTTCGGCAAACATTCTACAAATTGTTTTTTTAGCATCTCCACGTCCCTTTGTTCCTCGCTTGTGGCTGCCTCATACGTCGTTTGTAACCTTAGGGCAAACTCTGCCAACTTCTCATTCCTCTTCATTTCTATTCTCCAAAACTCCCGTTGTAAATCTAAAATCTCATTATCTTTCTCCTCTTTACACCAACTTCTCAGTCTTGTCACTATCGTTGTATAACTCAATTTGGCCCGGTAGATGCTGTAATAGGTCCTCAACGATGGACCCTCCAAAAAGTTTCGCAACTCTACCGCCCAACGATTTTTATCTTTCCCTAGCTGTTCTCTGGCATATCTTTCATAATCCTCGATGAAAGCATCGAAGGTTTGAACTTTCTCCTTTCCATATTTTAAGGGCTTGACAGCCTTCACACTTGCCTTACTGAACGTTCTTAAAACCTCCAACAGTTCTCCAGCCAGAATAATAAGAACTCTATTTACTGCCATACTTGGCTCCATCCCCGTTTTCTCTAACTCGACCAGTCTCTTCAGCCACAGCTTTCCCCCTTTGTCCCGTTCGCTGTCTTCAACGTCTTCAACATGATCATTTTCTGTAGCCGAGCTCTCATCTACAGTATACTTTCTGACTGTCCTTTTCTTCTTATTTCTTTTCTTTCTTGCTTGTTCTTGGTCACTTTCGTTGTTACCATCACTCCTACCTCTGAAAGCACTACCCTCTACTTCATCCGAAGTATCATTTCTGTATTTCAATTCATATCGTACATTCTGTTTCTCCTTTATGTATTTCTTCTTAGTTGTTCCGTGTCGCGTTCGGTCGTCCTGTTTTATGTTCAAGTTTTGTCCCAAATTAGGGCTAACTATTACTATTTCTGTCTCTTGTGGTTGACTTGTGCTCGCTTTTTTCATTTGTAATGCTTGGTGGAGACCCTGCACACTGTCTGCTATTCTGTTAAAGTCCAGTTCGTTCTTTTCCTCAGCTAATGACTCTTGTAGCATGGTCAGGAGTTCTATTGAACTCGGTTTCTTTTGAGGTTCGTCACCTTTAATTTCATCTTCGCTTCCCATCTTAAATTTTTTTCTGAGGCGCAAAATATATGCAGAAAAAAAACAAAGTGGCAACGCGAAAAAAAAAATTTTTTTTTTCGTTTTTTGGTTTTTTAAACCAATAACAAAATTTTCAGATTTTTTTTTTTTTTTTTTTTTTTTTTTTTTTTTTTTTTTTTTTTTTTTTTTTTTTTTTTTTTTTTTTTAGCTCAGAACCCACCCACCGGTGCTTTCCCAAACAAAATAATCCTCTCCCACAACTTGTAATATAATATTCCCTGTACTTAGCTTTTGTTTTTGACCTCTTGTAGTACTGCTGCTCTCAATCTGCTGTCGATCTTCCGTCCAAGAAAGTTACGAGCCACCAGTTGTAACCGTATGGTTGCTTCAAACCAAATGGTTGATAAATAAAAGAGTTCGTTCTTGGAAACGGAAGGTAGCTATCTTGAAAGACGATGAAAACCCAAAGTTTATTTTACAATATATACATGAGAGCAGCTATAATCGTTGTTAAGCTCCAGTGAGGACTATATACAATATCTTTGTAAATTATTAAAGATTTAAATTAATCTGCGTTGGGGATTTAATCGTTCCCTGGCGTCCCAGTCAAATGTCCACGATTTCGAAAGCCTGACACTCACAATCCGCTTTACGTCCTTACACGACCAGTTGCTTTGAATATTGAGTCTGGTTTCCGGTCTCCCACTAGCACCTGACAATGTGAAACCACAACAGTGGCTGATTAAATGAATGGTCTCATAATAAAGAAAATAATAAATAATATAATAATAATAAAAAATAATAATAATAATAATAAAAGATGATATTCGTATAGAAATTTATATTCAAAAGAATAACATAAGAAAAATAAATAATAAAACATAATAATACATAATATAACATAAGTAATAGAGTAGTAGTAAGTAGTAGTAGTTAGTTAGTCAGTAGTAGTATAGTAGTAGTTAGAGTAGAGTAGTAGTAGTTATCAAAGAGTAGTAGTAGTGTAATAATAATAATAATAAAATAATTAATAATATAATAATAATTAATAATAATATAATAATAATAATAATAATAATAATAATAATAATAATTAATAATAATATAATAATAAATAATAATAATAATAATAATAATTAGTAGTAGTAGTAGTATTAGTAGAAGTAGTAGAAGTAGTAGTAATAATAATAATAATAATTATAATAATAACTGCAACTGCAATAACGCTGCAACTCCAATAACATAATAATAATGAATAATTAATAAATAAAATAATATGAATAATAATAGTAATAATAATAATA
>JABUQX010051781.1:67500-72500 GCA_015478945.1 Trachelipus rathkii
ATGGAGAATGTTTTGATCTTAAACATATAATGGTTGATGCGGATTTCGGGTCTCTATATTAATAATTTTTTATCTCTCCGCGATCCTGCCTCATTGTAAATAAGGGCCTCAGCCACCTGGATGTGTTGTGGTTGGTTGAGATGATATGTCATGATTAATAATAGATTATAGTTATTTTAGTGGTCACGGAAATGTAAAAATAAGATTAAAAAATAAAAAAAATAAAATAAAAATATATAATAATAATAATAATAAATATAATATAAATAAATCATATCTTACCCAAAAACTACAATTTAGCTTACCAGGGAAAGGAATGTATCAATTTATTTATGAATATACTTGGTAAAAAATATATGTGAAATAAAAATAAAATATATTGTATAATAAATTATAATAGTAATATGTAGTTAGATATAAGCCTATTTTAGAAGAATTTTTTAATAGAGTTTACTCGCTTAAATAAATATGACTTTGTGAGTAGGGGATGCCCGATATCTAAAATATATCGATAAAATTTTTGTGATATATCGATATTTAACATAAAATATATAATATATCGTTTCACGACTATTATCTAGCCAGGTAGAAAATAATAATAATCGAATATTCGATATATGGTCTCAGAGTATTATCGATATAAGTTGTTACTATCGAAGAGTTCTGACAATTATATATATAGATAATATGTAATACTCGAAGAATAGATCAGTGCTGCATCACCTGCTATAGCAGTAATAGAGATCAATATATATATATGATTTATGGATATGCACCTATATATTAATACTAGAAAAATAAGGTTTAATAGGATGGGATTTTATATATTAATGTATTTTATTTTATTTTTTATATTTTTTATCTTATTTATTTGTATGGCTCAATTCTGATATAATAATTATTACTATCTTCGGAAATATATATATAAATAAAAAATAAAAAATGTACAAATTTATAGGGGGCTACTGAGGCGACAGGTGAGGACAGTAAGTAGGGACGTAAAGTACTATGTATAAATATTTCAGTGTATCTCACCGGGAGGTACCGATAAGAGACCTAATACGCGTAACTATATATAACTCACTGCTATCTTTAGCGGATTTACTCCCTCATATGTAGTATTTATGCTTTAAGTATAAAAATAAATAAAAGTAAAAAAAGAATAATTTTACTTGCCTTTTTAACTTTGTATTATTTATACTAAAGGATAATTATAACCATATTAGGTATGATATATAAACCTGAAAAGATTGGCAGGTAAGTCGGGGTCTCTATCGGGCCTCTCATATAACATATAGTATAAACTCTTGGTATAGGACACAGGAGGGGATACATTACCCCTCTATATATATCCGGCCTCGATCGAACTCGAGCCTCATATGATCCAAATAATGGGGGATAAAAATTTTTTATTAAATAAATATTTAGGGCATTTTAATTAAAATAGCAAATAAAAATAAAAAAATAATTAAAAATAAAAATATAAATAATAATAACTATATACCCTCACCTATCCTTTAATAAATTATTCTATACGAATGATTCTACCAATATTTAATAAATATTATATGTGTTACTGTTAAGTGGTGCTGCCGTTCTGGAGTTACATGATGTCAGCTTTAGAGACTCTGATCAAACACTATATTTAATTAATATATTAAATTAATATTATGATATTATTATATATTATAATATTAATATATATTATAATATATTTAATATATAATATATTATATAGTTATATTATATTAATATAATATAAAATTATAATATATATATATATATACTTAATATTTATATAGTTCTATATTTATATATATATAATATCCCCTTATCTATCGCAGAATTAGGTACTGTAACTCAGCACTATAGTTAAGGTAAAACCAGACGATTGCTACCTACAAAATTGAGTATGTTATTTTAGGAAATCGTAGGGCATAATTTGACCAGTATGAATAGATAGCATATAAAATATAAATTATAAATACTAAATATAAAATTAGTTAAAAATAAATAACAAAGTTTTAGGGATTTACGATGTTTTTTATTTTACAACGTCGTGACAGAAAATGAAATGTTGTTTAGCTAAAGATATATTATATTTATTGCATTTCATAGAACAGATGGAGCATGATTATTGTTATTTGGGCATATTTATGTGTAGTTTATTGGAGTGAAGAAGTTTTACGGGAGAATTAACTTTTGGGAAAGAAATGATAGTTAAGATAAAATAATATTTTTCTAAGTTTCAGAATAAAGTTACATGTTTATAAGTAGAATGTATTTATCATTTATTAAGTAAAATTCTTTTGTGGCTAAATAGACTATTTCTGAGAATTATTATATGCCATTATATATAATATGATACTATATTCTATAAAACAATGACAAAAGAGCAATAATATATTATGTAGAATAAATTTTTTTTATATATATATAGATATATTTCGAGTGTGGTCCGTTAGTAACTTTGTCATATATATATATAATAAAATATATATAGTATATATATATAATAGAAGACTTTGAACCTCTACTTTATGAATTAAAAAACTACAACTTTTTCAACTCTTCCAATTTTTAAATTAGCCATCAAAACATCATCATCTGCAAAGAAAGATATAAAGTAACAGTATCAGAGTATAATCTGCTCAAAATTAATGCCGAAAGAGGAGAGAAGAAGAGAGAGAGAGAGAGAAGAGAGGAGAGAGAGAGAGAGAGAGAGAGAGCACCATGGAATTATAGTAAGATATAGAGAAGTGAGATAGATGATAGAGAGATGATATATATAGAGTAAGTAAGTATAGTAATATTGAAAGTTATGGAATAGATCCTAAAATAATTGCAGTATTAGTAGGTCGGTTGTAATATAGAATGGATAGAGAATATATGAATAGTAAGTAAGAGATTGATGATAGTAATAAGATAATATATTGAGGTAATATCTAGATTCCGGGACTTCTAAACTAGTGATATTACCGGCAATGGACTTTGTAATATTATTGAAAGCAGACTTAAGGATTGGAGCCTTGATATTTGTTATAAGTGACAAAGATAAAAGTGGTAGAATGGAACAGAAAAACAGTTCTGTTTGACCATAATTAAACCCTAACTCACAAAAATCATCGGCGGAGGTAAGCATCAGAATTGCTCTTCAGTTAGCCAGGTATTTATAAGTTGTGTTACACTTTTACAATCATTATCAAACAAGAAATGTTTTAGGGAAATAGGAAATCGTTAGTAAGACCCACAACTCACAGTAGAGGAAAGGCGTGACACCGAAAGTAGGATATAAATTAGTTTAATGATTCTTGGTATAATATTACTATATTATTGATCGGAAACTAGTTGGGGGTGTTATTTTGATATTTTTTACTTATCTGTTAGGAACGATTGATAATTAGATGATTATAACAATACTAAGAATAATCCTAGTGTTTCATCCAGGCAAATTAAAAGTTAACGATGCAAAAAAGTGAATGATGAAACAATAACTTATTTATATTTTAGTTCGTTAAAAATGAAAATTAACTATTTGTTATTAAATGAAACGCTCTTGGATCTGTCAAAATGATCGACTACTATTTTTGATAGGCCGGAAAATAAATATTGATCATAACTAAATTGATTTATAGGATGTTGAAATGATAACTATGGCTGGGGATTCTGTAGGATCTGGTCATCATTTACAGAAATCTTAGTTAATTATTGAGTATAAATGAATAATATTTGAGAAGCTTCGACTGGATGCCCAAGATCAGTAACTTAATCATTATAAAGATAATATAGCTGTATGTTGAATGTAGTTAACTATATATATATATATATATATCAATACCAAAATATATTAACTATTTTAGTAACAGTATATTATTAAATCATATAGTAAATTATTAGTATTATTATCACTATATTTAAATGACGAAACTAAATATCGTAATAGCGCCATAGATAGATATGAATTAAGTAAATATATTAAGTCTAGGTAACACTAGATTATTGTATTTACTATGATTAAAATAACCAACTCACAGAGAGTCCATGTTCTCGGTGTATTGATTTTTGCAATGATTATCTTTGAACGATATGCTCCACACTCAGACACTGAACACACTCGCATGAATGAACGTTCTACTCACCTCGTAAATCAGGAATCAGGCTGATCCTCGAAGTGGACTCCTTTAAATTAATATTTACGTTTTGACAAATAAGTTTCATTCAAGTCATCTAAGATCTTGTCATACAGTCTCAAATAGATAATAAATGTAGAATAAATATCTCTATTTAATCAAACTAAAGTTTCCAATGAAAGAGATTAAGGATTAATAAGTAGAAACTACTATGATCAAGAATGCGTCTTAATCTCTTCTAATTCCTTTAAACCAATATTGTACATATGTCTAATTTTTGTAAGTAATAAGTTTGAAGAAATTTTTTGTAAAGTTTACAGTAGTACAAAACGTTAAATAAAAGTAGAATAATAGAAAATAGAATATATCTTTTTTGTAAAAATAAATAATAGAATTTTCATATTTTTTGGTTAAAGTATCCTCTTCACTTATCACATAATACAATGTTAGACATAATATATACTCGGCCTATACACATAGCGGTATTATCACGTACAATATAAGTATTATATTTACTGGTTAATATCTGACAATTACTATATAATTGTAATTATTGCAGTTCACATCTCATCTCTCATACTGCATATACTTTTGACTTGGTTGTATCCTTACGTTATTGGATATATTCGCTCTTAGTTCTTAAAAGTAATACCATAAGAAGTCTCATAAAATAGATAAATTATTAAAATTACGAAGATTTATGTTATTTAGTGTTATTAATAATTGAATAAATCTTATTATTATTTATTGTAATATATATATGTATGTCATTTTTTTTTCTGTTTTTTAAACATTATAATAGGAAATCATAGTATCCAGCATTAATGGGAGTAGTGAAATCCGCATAAGAATTCGGGCAGGCTAATAGTC
>JABUQX010051783.1:0-15000 GCA_015478945.1 Trachelipus rathkii
ATTACCTATTAAGGAGGCAAAATACCTATTTAAAATAGCAAATCCTTTTAAAAAGGCAAATACCTATTAAAATTGCCAAATACCTTATTCAAAAGGCAGAATATTTATAAAATGGCAAAATACCTATAAAAAGGCACCAATACCTATTATAATTGCAATCAACTTAGAAAAAGACAAATACCTATTAAAATGCAAATACCTAATTTAAAAATTACAAAACCTATTCACAAAAGGCAGAAATACCTATTTAAAATGGCAAATACCTATTAAAAAAAGGCAAATACCTATTAGTAAGGCAAATACCTATTAAAAAGGCAAATACCTTATTAAAAAAGCAAATACCTACCATTTTAAAATTGCAAATACCTATCTAAAAATCAAATACCTTTGATTAAAAGGCATAATACCTATAAAAAGCAAATAAGTTATTAAAATTGCAAATACCTATTTAAAAAACAAATACCTATTAAAAAAGGCAAATACCTATTAAAACCGCGATTACCTATGAAAAAGGCGAATACCTATTTAAAAGTCGCTTAATACCTATAAAAAAGCCAAATACCTATTTAAAAAGCAATTACTAATTAAAAAATGCAAATATCCTATTATGAATATGCAAATAACCTATTTAAAATTGATAATATCTATTAAAAAGGGCATTAATACATATTAAAGGCAGAATACTATTAAAATGCATATTATCTAATTAAAGATTGCAATATTACCTATTAAAAAGGGCAAATACCTATTAAAAAGGGCAAATACCTATACTATTAAAAAGGCAATACCTATTAAGAAGGCAATAACCTATTAAAAATTGCAATTACCTATTAAAATGCAAATAACCCATTAAAATTGCAAATACCATATGAAATAAGACAAATACCTTTTAAAAAGCCAAATACCTATTAAAATTTACAAATACCTATTTAAAGAAAGGCCAGAATACCTATTAAAATTGTAAAAGACCTATTAAAAAGGCATAATACCATAGGAAGGAGCAAAATCCTGATTAAAAAGGCCATAATACCTATTAAAAAAGCAAATACCTTTTAAAATTTCAAATACCCTATTAAAAAGGCAAATTACCTATTAAAAAGGCACATATACCTATTAAAAAAGCAAATACACTTTAATTAAATTGCAAATACCTATTTAAAAAGCAAATACTCTAATAAAAAAGCAAATACTATTAAAAATGGAAAATACTTATTTAAAAAGCAAAATACCTATTAAAAAGGCGGCAAATACCTATTAAGAAGCAAATACTATTAAAAAGGCATAATTACCTGTATTAAAAAGGCAATATACCTATTGAAAATTTGCAAAGACCTCTTTAAAAAGCAAATACGTTTTAAAATTGCAAATACCTATCTATTAAAATTGCAAATTCCTTTTAAAAAGGCAAATTACCTTAAATTTAAAAAAGGCAAATTTACCTATAAAGAGGCAAATTAAACCAAGTTATTAGAAAGGGTCATATATACTGATAAAATATGCATAAATACCTATTAAAAGGGCAAAATACCTATTAAGAAGGCAAATATATCCATTCAAAAGGCAAAAATTTAATTAATATGGCAAATACCTATAAAAAAGGCATAAAGCAGCTATTAAAATTGCAAATACCTATGAAAAACGGCAGAATACCTGATTAAAGTAAGGCAAAAAATACCTTATTAAAATGCATAATACCTTATTAAAAAGGCAATATAACGCTTTAAAAAGGCAAATACCCCTATAAAATGCAAAATACCTATTAAAACTTACACAATACCTTATTAAAAGGCATTAAATAGCCTATAAAAAGGCAATAAATATCCTTATATTAAAAAGCTGCAGAGAATACCTATTTAAAAATGGCAAATACCTATTTAAAAGGCAAATACCTTTTAAAATTGCAAATACCTATTAAAAAGGCAAATACCTAATAAAATTCCAAATACCTATTAAAAAGGCAAATACCTATTAAAAGGCAAATACCTATTAAAAAAGGCAAATACCTGTTAAGAAGGCAAATACATATTAAAAAGGCAAAAACCTGTATTAAAAAAGCAAATTCCTTATAAAATTGCAAATACCTATTAAAAAGGCAAATACCTATTAAAAAGGCAAATACCTATTAAAATTGCAAATACTATTAAAAAGGCAAAATTACTTATTAAAAAGGCAAATTACCTATTAAAAACGCGCAAACACCTTTCAAAAGGGCAAATACCTATTAAAAAGGAAAATACCTTTAAAAAAGCAAATAACCATTAAAAAGGCAAATACCTATTAAAAAGCAAAAAACTTAATAAAAAGAAAGGAAAAAAACTAAAAAAAAAAAAAAACCTTTAAAAAAAGGCAACAACCCCTATTAAAAAAAGGGAAGAATACCTATTAAAAAGGCAATATCTATTTATTAAAAGGCCAAATACCTATTAAAAAGGCATAAACACTATTAAAATTTGCAAATATATTTTTTTTAAAATGGCAAATACCTATAAAAAGTCAAAAACCTTATTAAAAAGGCAAATACCTATTTAAAATTTCAAATACCTATTAAAAAAGCAAATACTATTAAAAAAGGCCAAATACCTATTAAGAAGGCAAATACCTATTAAAAAGGCAAATACCTATTAAAAAGGCAAATACCTATTAAAATTGCAAACAACTATCAAAAAAGGCAAAATTACCTATTAAAAAGCAAATACCTATTAAAAATGCAATATACCTATTAAAAAGGCAAATACTTATTTAAAAGGCAAATACCTATTTATAAAAAGGCAACTACCTATGAAAAAGGCAAATACCTATTTAAAAAGGCAAATACTATTAAAAAGGCAAAACCCATGAAAAAATTGCAAAACCTTTTAAAAGGGCAAATACCTGATTAAAAAGGCAAATTCCTATTAAAAAGGCCAAATAACTTTATGTAAAATTGCAATTACCTTATGAAAAAGGCAAAATACCTATTAAAAAAAGGCCAAATACCTATTAAAAAAGCAAATTACCTATTAAAAAGGCAAGATACTATGAAAATGGCATTATACCTATTAAAAAATGCAAATACCTAATTAAAGTTGCAAATATCTATTAAAAAGGCAACATACCTTTAAAAGGCCAAATACCTAAATTTAAAAAGGGCAAATACCAGTTAAAATTGCAATACGCTATTAAAAAGGCAAATACCTATTAAAAGGCAAAACCTTATAAAAAAGGCAAATACCTATTAAGAGGCAAATACCTATTAAAAAAGGCAAATACCTATTAAAAAAGGCAAATACTATTAAAATTGCCAATACCTATTCAAAAGGCATATATTTTTAAAATGTCAAATACCTTCGTAAAAAGCAAATACCGATTAAGAATTCAAATACCTATTAAGAAAAGGCAAAAACTTATTTATAAAAGGCAAATACCTATGAAAAGGCAAATACCTATTTAAAAATGCAAAAAACCTATTAAAATTGCAAATATCTATTAAAAAGGGACTAATACCTATTAAAAAAGGCAATGTATATACCTATTAAAAAGGCAAAATACCTATTAAAATTGGCAAATACCTAATATAAAAAGCAGAATACGCATTAAAAAGGCAAATACCTATAAAGAAGGCAAAAATAACTATTAAGAAGGCAAATACCTTATTAAAATGGCCAAATACCTATCTAAAAAGGCAATATACCATAAATTAAAATTGCAAAATAACCTATTCAAAAGGTAAATTATTAATTAAAAAGGCAAATACCTATTAAGAATTCAAAACCTATGAAAAAGGCAAAATACCTATTAAAAAGGCAATGACCTATTAAAATCCAGAATAGTCGATTAAAATTGCAAATACCCATTAAAAGGCAAATACCTATAAAATGCAAATACCTATTAATATTACAAAAAATACCTATTAAAAGGCAAATACCTATGAAAAAATCAATTAATACCTATTAAAAAGGCGAAAACCTATTAAAGAAGGCAAATACCTATTTAAAAAGGCAAATACCTATTAAAAAAGGCAAATACCTATTAAAATTGCCAAATACTGATTAAAAAGGCAAATTGCCTATTAACAAAAGGCAAATACCTAGTAAAAAAGCAAATACCTATTGAAAAAATTGCAAATACCTATAAAAAGGCAAATTCCATTTAAAAAGGTAAAATACGCTACTTAAAAGAGGCCGAGAATATCGTTTTTAAAAAAGCAAAATACCTATTAAAAAGGCAAGAACCTATTAAAAAGGCAAAATACCTATTAAAACTGCAATTACCTATGTAAAAGGCAAATACCTATTAAAAGGGGCAAATACCCTAGTAAAAAAGCAAATACCTATTAAAAAGGCAAATACCTATTAAAAATGCATAAATACCTATTAAAATGCAATATACCTATTAAAATTGCAAATGATCTATTTAAAAGGGCAGATATACAATATTAAAAGCGAAATGACGCGGTATTAAAAAGGCAAAATACCTATTAAAATTGCAAATTCCTATTAAAAAGGCAAATACCTATTAAAAAGGCAAATACCTATTAAAAAGGAAATACCTATTAAAAAGGCAAATACCTATTAAGAAGCAAATACCTATTAAAAAGGCAAAATACTTTAAAAAGGCAAAAATACTTATTAAAAAGGCAAATACCTATTAAAATTGCAAGACACCTATCGAAAACAAATAGCCTATTAAAAACAAATGCCTATTAAAATAAAGCAATACGTATTAAAAGGGCAATACTATTAAAAGGCATAATACCCTATTTTAAGAAGGCCAAATATCCTTAATTAAAAAGGCAAATTTACCTTTAAAATAGGGCAGAATACTTATTAGAAAGCCTAGAAATACCTTTAAAATTGCAAATAACACTTATCAAAAGGGCAAATAACCTATTTAAAAAAAGGCCAAATGGCTCTATTAAAAAAGCAAATACGGAGTAAAAGGGCAAAATACCTATTAAAAAGGCAAATTTACTCTGAGTGAAAAGACAAAACCGTATTTAAAAAGGCAAATAGCCTATTAAAAAAAGGCAATATACCTTGTTAAGAAATAAAATACGCTATTAAAAGACAAATAGCCTTATTAGAAAATAGCAAATTACCTAGTAAAAACAAATCAACTAATTAAAATTGCAATTACCTATTAAAAAGGCAAATATTATTAAAATGACAACAAATACCTATTAAAAAGGGCAAATACCTATTTAAATGCAAGATACTGATTAAAAAGGCAAATACTTATTAAAAAAAAGCAAATACCTATTTAAATGCAAATACCTTAACAAAGCAAATACCTATTAAAAAGGCAAATAACCTATTTAAAAAAAGCAAAATACCTATTAAAAAGGCAGATACCTATTAAAAGGCCAAATACCTATTTAAAAAGAAAAAAATATCCTATTAAAAAGGACAGCGATACGTATTAAAAAGCAAATACCTTTAAAAAATTGAAAATACCTATTAGAAAGGCAAATACCTTTAAAGAAGGCAAATACCTATTAAAAGTGCAAAATACCTATTTAAGGAAGGCTAAATGACCTAGTTAAAAAGCAGAATACTATAAAATAAAGCAAATACCTATTAAAAAAAGGCAAATACCTATTAAAAATGGCAAAATACCTATTAAAATTGCCAAATACCTTATAAAATTGCAAATATCTATTTAAAAGGCAAATACAATATTAAAAGGTCAAAATACCTATTTAAAAAGGCAAATACCTATTAGAATTGCAAATACCTATAAATAAAGGCAAATACCTATTAAAAGGCAAGAATACCTATTAAAAAGGCAAATACCTATTTAAGAAGCGCAAAGTAACCTATTAAAACAGGCAAAATACCTTTGAGAAAAGGCAATTACTTATTAAAAAAGGCAAATATCCTATTAAAATTGCAAACACCTTATCAAAATGAGAAAATACCTGATTAAGAAAGGCAAAATGCCTGATTAAAAAAGCAAAATTACGATTAAATAAGGCAAATTACCTATTAAAAGGCAAGAATATCCTATTATTAAAAGGCAAATACCTTTAAAGGGCAAATACCTATTTAAAAAGGCAAAATACCTTTTAAAAATGAAATAAATACCTAATTATAAAAGGCAAATTACCTATTTAAAAAGGCAAAGACCTGTGATTAAAAAGGCAAAAATACCTATTAAAATGCAAATATCTGTTAAAAGGCAAATACCTATAAAATTGCATATACCTACTGAAAATACCATTAAAATTTCAATTTACCTATTAAAAGGCAAATACCTATTAAAAACAAATACCTATTAAAAAGCAAATACCTATAAAAAGGCCAAAATACCTACTTAAAAAAAGCAAAATTACCTTAATTTAAAATTGCAAAACTTATAAAATTGCCTTAATACCTATTTCAAAAGACAAATACCTATTTAAAGAAAGCCAAATACCTGATTAACAATTTGCAAATATCCTATTAAAAAGGTGCAAATACTAATATTAAAAAGGCAAATACCTATAAAATGGCAAATACCTATTAAAAAGGCAAAATACCTATTAAAATAGCAAATACCCAGTAAAAAGGCAAATACCTATTAAAAATAGGAGCAAACCTATTAAAAAGGGCAAAATACCTATTAAGAAGGGCAAATACCTTTTTAAAAAGGCAAATACCTATTAAAAAGGCAAATACCTTTTAAAAATGAAAATACCTATTAAAAAGGCAAATACCTATTAAAAAGGCAAATAACTATTAAAAAGGCAAATACCTATTAAAATTGCAAATATCTATTAAATATGGTCAAATACAATATAAAAAGTCAATACCCTATTAAAAGGCAATACCTTATTTAAAATTTCAAAACCTAAAAAAGGCAAATTACCTATTAAAAAGGCAAATAACCTATTAAAAAGGCAAAATACCTATTAAAAAGGCAAATACCTATTGAAAAAAAGCAAATACCTATTAAAATTGCAAATACCGTTTAAAAAAAAATATAATACCTATTAAAAAGGCAAATACCTATTAAAAAGGCAAATACTTATATAAAAGGCAAATACCTATTAAAAAAGCAAATACCTTAAAAAAGGCAAATACCTATTAAAAGGGCAAACTATTAAAGAGGCAAATTAATCCTATTAAAGGACCATAATACCTATTAAAAAGGATATATACCTATTTAAAAAGTGACAAATAACCTTTAAAATTGAAGAAGACCTTATTTATAAAAAGGCCAAATACCTATTAAAAAGGCATAATACCTATTAAAAAGGCAAAACCTATTTTAAAATTGCAAAATCTATTTTTTAAAATGGTAAATACCTATAAAAAGTCAAATACCTTATTAAAAAGGCAATAAATACCTATTAAATTCCATAAATACCATATGTGAAAAAGGCAAATACCTTATTAAAAAAGGCAAATACCTGTTAAGAAGGGAACAAATACATATTAAAAGGCAAACACCTATTAAAAGGCAAATACCTACTGAAAAGGCAAATACCTATTAAAAAAGGCAAATACCTATTAAATAAGCAAATACCTATTAAAAAAGCAAATACCTACTAAATTGCAAATACCTATCAATAAAATCAAATACCTATTAATAAGGCAAATACCTATTAAAATAGGCAAATACCTATTAAAAAGGCAAAATACCTATTAAAATAGCATACTTATTAAAAAGGCAAATTATTATTAAAATGACAAATACCTATTAAAAAGGGCAAATACCTATTAAAAATTGCAAATACCTATGGAAAAGGTCAAATACCTATTAAAAAGGCAGTAAATACCTATTAAATTGCAAATACCTTTTAAAAAAGGCATATACCTATTAAAAAGTCAACAATACCTATTAAAAAAGCAAAATACCATTAAATAAATTACAAATACCTATTATAAAAGGCCCAAATTATCCTAAAATTTAAAAAATGCAAATTACCTATTAAAATTTGCAAATATCTATTAAAAAGGCAAATACCTATTAAAAGGCAAATACCTATTTAAAATGGCAAATACCTATTAAAATTGCTAAAAACAACTATTAAAAAGGCAAATACCTATTAAAAAGGCAAATACCTATTAAAAAGCAAATACTCCTATTAAGAAGCAATACCTATTAAATAGCAATATACCTTTTAAAAAAGGCAAATACCTATTAAAAAATTGCAAATATCCTATTCAAAAAGGGCTAAATATTTATTAAGAATGGGCATGAATTACCTATTAAAAAGGCAAATACCTTATTAAAGGGCAAATATAAACTTACATTGAAAAAATAAAAGACTAAAATACCTTTTAAAAATGCAAAACCTATTAAAATTACAAATACCTATTAAAAAAGGCAAATACCTTATAAAAAGGCAAATACATATAAAAAGGCAAATACCTATAAGAAGGCATAAATACCTATTAAAAAAGGCATAAAATACCTATTAAATAAAGCAAAATACCTTTAAAATCTGCAATATAAATTACCTATTCATAAAAATGGCAAATAATTATATTAAAATGGCAATATACCTATTAAAAAAGGCAAATAAGTATTATAAAGGCTGGCAAATCCTATTAAAAAGGCAAATACCTATTAAAAATACAAATAATACCTATTAAAACCGCGATTACCTATGAAAAAGGCAGGCAAATAACTATTAAAAAGGCAAAACCTATTAAAAAAGCAAAATACCTATTAAAAAGGCACATTCCTTTTAAAATTGCAGTTACCAAATATTATTTATGCAAAGAAATATTAAATTAGCAATGCATTTTTATTAATAAAAAAGGCAAAATACATTATTAATAAAATGCAAAAACCTATTAAAATGCAAATACCTTATTAAATGCAAATAATTACCTATTAAAAAAAGGGCAAATACCTATTTAAAAAGGCATAATACCTTATAATAAAAGGGCAAATAACCTATTAAATGATGGCATAAATAACCTATGAAAAGCAAATACCTATTAAAAAGGCAAAATTACCCATTATATAAAATGCATAAATACCTATGAAATAAAGACGAACACCTATTTTAAAAGGCAAAATACCTATTAAAATTACGAAAATACCTATTTAAAAATGGGCAAAATACTATAATATAATTTGCAAATAGAATTACCATATTAATAAAAGGCAAATACCTATTTAAAGGGCAAAAATACCTATTAAAAAGCCAAATACCTATTAAATAGCTAAACAATAACCTTTAAAAATTTGCAAGATACATATTAAAAAGGTCAAAATACCTATAAAGAAAGTGCAAATACCTATTAAAATAAGGCAAATACATATTAAAATTTACAAAATACCTATTAAAAAGGCCAAGAATTACCTAAATAAAAATTGTGTCAAAAACCTATGTAAATAAGGCATAATACTATTTATAAAAGTGGCAAAAAATACCTTATTTAAAAAGGTGCAAAATACCTATTAATAAAAAGCAAATACCTATTTAAAAAGGCAAATACCTATTAAAAAGGCAGATACCTACCTATGAAAAATGCAAATACCTTTTAAAAATGAGGTAAATACCTATTTAAAAAGCATAATATATCCTTATAAAAATTGCAACATTCCTTTTTAAAAAGGAATACCTATTAAATAAGGCAAATACCTATTAAAAAGTGGCAAATACTATTAAGTAAGGCAAAATACCTATTTAAAAATGGCAAAATTACCTATTAAAAAGTGAACCAAATACCTATTAAATTGACAAATACCTATCAAAAAAAAAAAAAAATTATCTTATTAAAACAAAAGCAAATACCAATTCCGACAATTATAAATACCTATTATAAAAGCAAATAACCTATTAAAACGGCAAATACCTATTTAAAGAAAAGGGGCTTAACTAACCTATTAATAAATTAGCGTAAATTCCTATTAACGATTAAAAAGGCAATAATACTTTTTAAGAAAGGCAAATACCTATTAAAAATCAAATACCCTATTAAATAAACTTACAAATACTCTATTATAAAAGGCAAAACCTATCTAAAATTGCAAATAGCCTAATTAAAAGGTGCAAGTAAATACCTATTAAGAAGGCATAATACCTATTAAAATAGAACCATACCTATTTAAGAAATAGCCCAAATACCTTTTAAAATTGCAAATACCTATTAAAAAGCAATATACCTTATTACAAAAAGGCAAATACCTTCATTAAAAGGCAAAATCATATTAAAATTGCTCAAAAATACCTATTAAATAAAGGCAACATTACCTAATAAATTGCAATTACCTATTAAAATAAGTCAAATATCTTTTTAAAATGGACATAATACACTATTGAATTAAAAGCAAATACCATAAGAAGGCATAAAATACCTATTTAAAAAGGGCATAAAATATCCATTAAGTAAAAAGGCAAATACCTTAATGGAAAATTGCAAATATCTTTTATAAAAAGGTGACAATTACCTATTAATATATAGTTTTTCCTAAGTTAAAATATGCATATATTGTTTGCTAAAAGGCAAATTACCTATTAAAAAGGCAATATCTATTGAAAAAAAGGCAGATACCTATTAAAAAAGCAAAATACCTATTAAAATTGCACAATACCTATAAACAAATACGGCAAATATTATAAAATGGCAAATAACCTATTAATAAGGGCAAATACCTATTAAAAGTACAAATACCTATGAAAAGTCAAATACCTATTTAAAAAAAGGCAAATACCTATATAAAAATTGCAATATAATTAAATTAAAATACTATTAAAAAGGAATCTACCTTTACACTACCCGTTTTCCTATAAAGAATTTGCAGAATCACCTATTAAAAGGCAAAATACCTATTAAGAAGGGAGCAAGAATACCTATTAAAAAAAAAAGGGGGCCAAAGACAGATAACCTATTAAAAAAGCAAAATACCTAAATTTATATACAGTTAAAGCAAAATAACCCTATTAAAAAGGCCAAATAACCTATTAAAAGGCAAATTATCCTATTTAAAAAAAAGGCGCAAATACATATTAACAAATTAAGCAAATAACCTATTATAATAAATAAGGCAAATACCTAACAAAATTCTGCAGAAACCTAACTTAAAACACCGGTGTAATACTTACCTTTTTAAAGAAAGGCAACATACCTATTAAAAAGGCAAATACCTATTAAGAATGGGCAAATGACCATTAAAAAGGCAGAATACGGGCGGATTTAAAAAGGCAAAATACCTTATGAAAATTGATAAATAACCTTTTTTAAATAAAAAGGCAAATATCCTATGACGGGGTAGGCGAATACCTATTAAAATTGCAAATTTCTATTAAAAAGGCAACAAATACCTATTAATAAGTCAAATACCTATTAAAAAGGCAATAATCCTATTAAGAAGGCAAATACCTATTAAAATTGGAAATACCTATTATAAACCCCGGGAAGTAATTCACTTTTTTAAAATTGCAAAAACCTATTCAAAAAAGAAAAAAAAAATTGTTTATTTAAAATTGAGACTATTGAAAAAGACACATGTCTATTCATGAACTTCACCTACCTATTAAAAAGGCAATATCTATTGAAAAGGCATACCTATTAAAAAGGCAAACCCCTATTAAAAAGGCAAAATACCTACTAAATTGCTAATACCTATTCAAAAGACAAATACCTATTAAAAAGGCAAATACCTATTAAAATTGCATATATATCCTTTAAGAAAGGCAAATACCTATTAAAAAGGGCAAATACCTATTAAGGGCAAATACCTATTTAAAAGCCAAATACCTTTTTAAAAATGGCAAAATACCGGGGAAGTGCGGAAATAGCTTGGAAGACTTCAAAGACCAATCTCTTTGGAGTAGGGACAAAATACCTATTAAAAAAGGCAAAATACCTATTAAAAAGGGAGAATACCTGGTTTAAGAAGGCCATATACATATAACATTTAAAAGGGCATGTTTAAGACCTAATTTAGAAAAGGCAAATAATGCCTACTACAAATTTGCTGTTAATTCAAAATACATTGCTTTCCATAAATCAAAAAGTCACAAAGCTAATACTATTTTAAAGAAGGCAAATAACCTTTAAAATTAATACATTGCAAATAACTATTAAAAAAGGCAAATACTTAATTAAAAAAGGCACATAATACCTATCTAAAATGTACCTATAACAATCCTATCAAAAGAGTAGCCAAATACCTAAAATATAATATAAGGGGCAAATACCTTTTTAAAAAAGCAAATGAGGCGCTAATTAAAAAGTCAAATAAACCTATTTAAAAAAGGCAACAATCCTATAAAAAGACAGATATTACTCATAATTAAACAAGGCAAATACCGGCTTTATTAAAAAGGCAATATCCGTATTATTAAATGAAAATTAATACACTATATATAATAGCAAATTAAATAACCTAATAAAAAGGGCACAAATACCTATATATATTTAAAAAGGCATAAAATATTTATTAATAATGCAAATATATAAATGTGTAAATGTAACAGCCAATACCTTATGAAAATGTCGAGAATACCTAATTAAAAAAGGCAAAACATAACCTTATTAAAATTTCAAAAATACCTATTAAAAAGCAAATTACCTTTAAAAAGGCAAATTACCTTATTGTAAAGAGAAGAAGGGCTAATAAATCTATTTACCCAAAAGGCAAATATGCCTTTATAAAAGGCCAAATACCTGATTATAAAATTGCATTTAACCAATTAATACCTATTAATTAAAAGGCAAAATACCTATTAAAAAGGCAAATACCTAATTAAATTGAAAAAGTGCAAATACCTATTAAAAAGGCAAACATTAATACTTATTTTAAAACTAAAGGCCAAAACGAACCTAGAAAAAGGCCAAAATACCTATTAAAAAAGGCAAATACTATAAAAAAGGCAAATACCTATAAAAAGGCAACCCGAAGTTTAATAAATGAAATACCCATGAACTAAATTGGCCCAAATACCTTTTAAAAAAGGCAAATACCTATTTAAAAAGCGCAAATTCCATTAAAAAGGTCAAGAATATTTCTTATGTTGGATAACCATCCTCCAATACCTAATGAAAAAGGAAACAAATAATAAACACATAAATTAAAAAGGCAGATAAACCTTATCCTAAAAAAAAGCACCTAATAACTTTAAAAAAGGCACACGAATTACCTCGATGAAAAGAGCAGCCTGGTGAAATCCATATTATAAAATGCAAAAAAGCCTATTACCAATTGCATAATATCTATTTTAAAAAGCAAATAACCTATTTAAAAAGGGCAAATCCATATTAATATAAGGCCCAAATACCTATTACCAAATTGCGGAATACCTATTAAAAGGCAAAATTACCTATTAAAAAGGCAATACCTATTAAAAAAGCAACCTATTAAAAAGGCAAAATACCTATTAAAATGGCAAAAACTATTAAAAAGGCAAATACCTATTACCTATTAATATACCTAGTTCAAAAGGTGCAAATATTTTTTAAAATGTCAAATACTCTTAAAATGGCAATACTATTAATTAATTTTGCAAGATACCTCATGAAAAAGGCAAATAACTTATTAAAAAGGCAATGAATTCATCCTCCTAAATGAAGAAAGGTCAAAATACCTATTTAACCAAAGCAAACTATCCTAATTAAAATATTGCAACTTAACTTATTAAAAAGGCAATAACCTATTAAAAAGGCATATACCTATTAAAAGCAAATACCTATAAAATTGCAAATATTTATTAAAAACAGAAAAAAAACGTATTGAAAAGTGCATATATAATCTCATATAAATAAGAGGATATAGTGCCACAATATCCTATTTAAGAAGGCATATACCTATTAAAATGGCAAATACCTATTAAAAAGCAATACACTATTAAATTGCAGAAAATACCTATCTCAAAGGCACATAGTTTATTAAAAAGCGAAATAACCATAATTAAAATGCAAATATAATACCTAATGAAAAAGGCCAAAATTACCTATTAATAAAGGCTATTTAAAATTATCATGCTTGTTAAAAAGCAAATTATCTATTTAAAAGGCAGATCGTGATGACTGTGGCATACAAACCATATTAAAGAGTGCAAAATACTATAATATTACAAATACCTTATAAAAAGGCAAATACCTATTGAAAGTGCGTAATTACCTGATTTAAGAGGCATAATACCTATCTAAGTAAAAGGCAATATTATATAAACCTATTAAAAAAGCGAAATACTAATTTAAAAAAAGTACAAATAAAATACCTAATTAATAAATTGCAAAATACCTATTTAAAAAGGAATAATGTAAACTCTATTATAAAAGGACAATATACCTATTAAAAAATGCATAAATACCTAATGATAAATTAATGCAAATACCATTAAGAAAAGGCAAATTCTCTTAAATTTAAAAAGGTAATATTTACTCTAATTTAAAAAGGCATAAATATATCCTTTTAAAAAAAGCATAAATACCATTAAAACAAAACCTATATTAAATAAATAAGCAAATACCTCATTAAAACTGCAATTACCTATGTAAAAGGCAAATACCTATTAAAAAGGCAATACCTATAAAAAAAGCAAATACCTATTTAAAATAAAGGGCATATAAAATACCTATTAAGAATAATGTCAATAGCCTATATAGTTAAAATGCATATGTACCTATTACAAATATGCATAATATCTATTATTATAAAAAGCGCATATAACTATATTATAAAAGGCAAATATCCTATAATAAAAATGAAGAGCAATTAGTAATTATCTCTTTGAATTAGGATAAATATGTATTATCACTATTTTAAAAAGGCAAAGGTACACTAATAAAAGAACCAAAAATATCCTATAAAAGGGTACTATTTTTTATCATCAATTATAAGCTCCGTCCGAAAATTACCTATTATAAAGGCAATACCTTTAAGAAAGGGCAAATGACCTTATAAAAAGGCAAAATACCTATTAAGAATTGCAAACACCTATCAAAAGGGCAAAAAATACAAATACCTAATAAAAAGGCAAATGCCTATTAAAAATGAGACGACACATAGCGTAACATTAAAAGGCACACCGGAAATACCTATTTAAAAAGGCAAATAGCCTATTAAAAAGACAAA
>JABUQX010051783.1:47500-57500 GCA_015478945.1 Trachelipus rathkii
TATATATATATACGCTGCTATATATATTACTTATATATATATATATATATATATATATATATATATATATATATATACATATATATATATATATATATATCTTTCTACCCTTTATATATATATATATATATATATATATATATATATATATATATATATGCTCACTCTTTACTTCTTTACTATATATATAGAGAGAGAGAAGAGAGAGAGAGAGAGGGTTACAAGAATTCAAATTTATTCGTATTACGATTTCACTGGTGAACGAAAGTTTCGTACCCGCGAATTTTCGTATTTTTTCGCTCATACAGCAAGGTATGACGCTCCTGGTCCTATATATTTTATATGAAATATGAAGATCTAGGTACGCCCATAGCTTGAATTATACTCTGTAGAGCAGAGTAGGAAGGAAAGTTTTTATGTGATGTAATCCACACATGTCATTGTGAAAAGTAGTACATCTCTTTAAATTTATTTTTATAAATCAGTTTCTTTTTCACTTTCAAATACAAAATTTTAATAATTTATTTAACTTTACCATTTAAATTTTTTTATTAAAAAGACTCAAAAATAAAAATATTGGGTGGGAGCTACCTACCCTGCCTAAATATTAACGATACACCCTGTATGTATATATATATATATATATATATATATATATATATATAACTCTCTTTTTTTCATATATACTTATAACATATATATATATATATATATATATATATATATATATATATAACTGCTCTTCTTATATACTCTGCTATATATATATGAAATGGCAGGGAGAGTGTTAGAGATTTATTACTTTCTTCTTCACTTCACGAGTTGTAGTTGAAGTTCTTTTCATGATCCTCAAAAATAAGTGCTTTTACCTTGCAGAACCCTAAGTAAAGAGCAGACAGCTTCTTTAAATTTCTCGAATTGGAATTCGCTTCAGCACCTAAGCTGGCTACTCGCGGCTAGTCAACCATAAACATAAGTCGTTAACCCTTTTTTATAAATTATCTTTATTGGTAGGGAATAAAGCTCAGTTTCTGGTTGATTGATAGATGTTTTATTAAAAATATGTTCTGCTATATTAAAACCATTCGTTGACCTAGAGTTATGCACAAAATTTTAATAATTTTTATTTTATATATACATACTTCCGCTGACCTGCACTAAATTCGTTTCTTTTACTCTATCAAATATGAGTCTAGTTTTTCGCAAGAAAAATTGTGGTGCAAAGCAAAAATTCGCGCCAAAAATTAAGAACTATATTTGTACCAAAATACAAGCTATTTACATAAATAAGATATCAAAATATGATACAAAATAATGTAAAAGAATATATTACAATATAAATTTCATAATTTAATAACATATTGCAATAAAAAATACCTTAAATACAAGATATAATAAATGCGTTCTTTATTCAAAATGAATTGAGAAAAAGTGTTCTCCCTGCAACTCTTTTTTCTTTTGGTTCGAAGTTTTCTCTAAATGCAAAAGGTTAGCTTGGACTCAGTTTTATAAACATTTTATAAACTTATTCTCTAAACAGTGCAATACCAATGTATATAAAATTATATCATAAAATAAATGTTATATAATCATATACTATAAATAAATGTTATATTTAACATCAATTATATAAACTATATTTTAAGTATTACAAAATATGAAATCTATTTAACGTATCAAAGAGTTCTGAGGTTGTCCTTGAAAAAATTTTTTCTAACTTTTAAAGCTCAACTAACCTATCTGAACAATTTAAACATTGAAAAAATATATAAAAAAAAATTTTAAATAATTAATATATATATATATATATATATATATATATATATATATATATATATATATATATATATATATATATATATATATATATATATATATATATATATATATATATAATTCTATTGACTGCTATGCTATATACTACTCTCTCGTATATATATATATATAAACCCTCAGCCACAGGGAAGGACTTGCGTCTTGTCAGTCGGTTTCCACCGAAATATCGCTGGAGCACTGTCCTAACGTGACCAATCCGTTGGCTGGCCAGGATTATCTCTGATTTTTACAGTTCATCACCACTCACGGGCTGGGCCCCTTTTCAAGGAGGGGCAGAAAATAAAACAGGAAAACCCACCCAAGCCCCCACTACTTACAAATCTCTCAAAAATTTGAGCCATGGGCAAAATGGGCTTTGAGGGAAGATTAAACACAGTTGGAAAAACAGAAGAAGAAAGTTCCACAGAACAGAAGTAGCTGAAAAGAAAGAGGCACCACAACCACGAACAAGTCTTGGGTTTTCAATACTTACGCAATATTCATGCGAGAGCAAAGGCACCTTGTAATAAAGAACCTTTTAAAGGTAATTTAGAAATTAGGGTTAATTCCCCGAAGCATCAGCCCTTGTAGTACTTATACTTAAGAGATAGTGCGCCCACGTGACGTCGCAGAGATAGAGGGTCAAAGGAGTTTGAAAGGGAACAGTTTATTAGCCTCTTAGCTTTAGACTCAGCCCTCAATAGAAGGTTGGAGCCGGAGCCCCCCCCCAAATGTGAGAACATTACTCCATACAATAGCAGATAAGGCTCCTTAAAGCTGGAGCAACTGCGCAGTAGAAAAATTTTCCCATCCTGATTAAACTCTTAGCTTCTTTGAGGCCACCCGTGCAACCGTATGTGTGAGGTTTCCAAGACAGTGGTGTTTATGTTGAGACCAAAATATTTATGTTATTGGGTGAGACAATTAGAGCCGTCGAAGGAAATGGGGAAAGTTGGGAGGTGTTTTTTGAGGGGAGATGTAAAGTTAAGATTTTTTAAAGTCCAAATTTACAAGGTTGGTGACCCAACCGGAAATCCCATCAGATCGGCAGAATAGAATCAGAGAAAGCTGAGAGACGAGGCAGCTCTCTCAGATGCAAAGAGAGAGCAGATTTGAAGGCCAGGTGAAGGAGATGGAGTTGATTAAATACGGCATAAGGGTGAATAGAGTTAGAATTATAGCTGAGGGAGATCGTTAATGAAAGAGTAGGGTGGGGGTTGGAGACAAGACCTTAAGAGACACACAATTAACGGAAGGAGCAAGGAGGACGCTCCATCAACGAGTGCTGATATGGAGCGATCGGAGAAAACTAGACAAGGTAAGCAAAAAGAAGGAGGAGGAAACACATAGGAAGGGAGCTTGAGAGCAAGTGTGGCGTGTTATACCCTGTCAAAGAAGCTTTGGATATGTCAAGCGTCATCACGCAAGTCTCCCCATAGTCCCCTAATGGCGAGAGACCATAAATCAGTTACATGAAAGTATGCCACCAGATTGACCTCGAGCGCCGAAAGCCATACTGATGATCAAAAAGAAGGGAATGAGAGACTCCGGATGATCACAAGAAATGAGAGTTAAGAAAAGTTTCAAAGATTTTAGAAAGAATACAAGTGAGAACTACCAGGGCACGATGGTTTGAGATCAGAGCGGCTACTTTTCTTGGGGATCGGTTGAACATAGCCAAGCACTTCCAGCAATGAGGAAAAGTGTTTAGTATTAAGACATAGAAGTAGAGTGAACGAGGAGGGCGCAAGCTCAGAAGCCTCCCACAAAACACGGGAGGTGCCATCCGAGCCACTAGCAGCACCCTCTGGCGTTCATAGATCATAGGATCCCATGCATATGATCATGTGTAATCACAGGCAAACATAGGACACCTGAGAGGAGGAGTAGGAGGAGGAATGGCAGAATCGTCCAGGGTAGAATTGGATGAAAAAAAGGCCAAGAGATTTTCAGAAGGAGAGTTAGCTACAGAACCGTCAGAGCGAATAAAGGGAGGAAAGGGGCAAATTTACAAAAGTTGTTAGAGATGCTATTGGCAAGAGGAAAGAAAATTTTTATCAGTAGGAGAACCAAGCAGTTTGGCTCACTTTCTTTTGGTGAAAGCGCGCTTAGCCTGCAACGTTCGAGCAGAATGAAATTAGTAAAGGAAGAGTGATAGGGGGAACACGAAAGTTTTCCATGCTCGATACGTAATAATACTCTCTGAATGGCACGAGAACAGGTTCAATCGAACTACGTATTTGGAAGAAAAGATTTAGTTGAAGATGGAATGAGCCTGCCATCCCATCGGCGGTGCGGCCTCTACCTTTCAGCGGTTACCAAAGAAACATCATCGAGTCAAAGTAGGATTCATTCCAAGATGGCTAGTAAGAAAACGACGTAATGTCCCCCAATCAGCCCGATTAAAGTGCCAGAAATTACGTTTAGGGCATGTTTCCTATTACCAGCAAAGCACGCTGCCAATGTACTCATTTTAACGTCCCGAGTAGGACAGAGCTAGAATTAGTAGAAAATAGCTCCCATTCTCTCGCTCCAGCTGATCTCAGTTAGTTCCCTCTTCTTGCTAGGCAAGAGTGCTGTACCTCTGAAGGCTATGAGCGCTCGAGGAAATATGTATATATTTATATATGTAGCAACCAACCTCTCTCATATCTTTATGCTCAATATATATGCTATGCTCTTACATATAGTATAACATATATTCACTCTCATATAATATAATAATATATAAATATATTATCTTAACCATATATATATATATATAATATATATATATCATATATAAATATCTCTAGATGTATATAACATAACAATAATATATATATATAAATATTTCTCCTTATTATATATATATAATATATCTTTTTATATATATAACTTATATATATATATATATATATATATATATATATATATAACATATATATATATATATATATATATATATATATATATATGCTATATATATATATATATATATATACCTTAAATGCACATATTTTGCATATGTAGATTTTCGAAATTGTGCTTGACTACTTTGCTCAGTTTTTTTTTTTTTTTTTCAAATTAATATTTTTTTAAGTATTTCGAATCATCATTCTATAATCGTTACCTTCCTTTCTATTGCATTTCTAGGAAACAGTACACACACAAAGATCGGTTTAAATCGGTGGTTTTATATATATATATATATATATATATATATATATATATATATATATCTTTATATGCTATATATATATATATATATATATATATATATATACTGTCCATATATATAACGTGAGAAAATTTATGATGAAAATGCGTACCAGACATGATCAGTGGATCAAATGAAAGATTGAGCATTGTGGTAAAGTCTGGGGTAAGAGTGTTGCACAGAAAAATGATAAGACAGTCTGTAGTTTGTGTAGTGTGCACCTTTTAAAAAATTACGAAGTTTTTACTAGATCGAGCTTGTTGTGTCCTCCCTCTAATAATTACAAATGAAAGACGTATAGAAATTTACACTGCAGAGAGAGAGAGAGAGAGAGAGAGAGAGAGAGAGAGAGAGAGAGAGAGAGAGAGGGGATTAACTAGACGAAAAGCCCTCCCCTAGATTTTATCATATCAAGGAGAAGAGTATGTATGGAACCATCCCAGTTATGTAATGCCTACTCCATACAAGGGAGATCAACACCCCTATACGGATCAAGCAACGCCTGAGGACTCCTAATCTCTTCCTCATTGAAGCTTGTTTAAAAAGAGAAATATTGTGATTCTTTTTATAATTAAGGACATGACAAATGAAATAAGATGAAGAAAATGTGTTTTTGAATCATTAAACACTACTATGTTTTTTTGTCTCAATTAGAAATAAGAAAATGATCAGAAATCGGCTGTTCTAAGGTAACCATCTTGTGTGTGGGGGGGGGGATTGTGTGTGTTTCAAACAGGGAGATATTTATTAACTTTTACAAGAAAGAAAATATTATTTTTTGATTGACAATATAAATTAAAATTTATTTATTTATTTTCTTTTTAATATATTCAAATTTATGTTAATAAATGAATTTCCAAAAAAAAAAAAATTATTAAAAAATTTAATCAAAAATATTATTTAGGCAAAACAGATTAAATTTTTTTGTTAACTTTCAGTTTATGGGTTCCAAATTTAGTCTAAATCTAACTCCAAACCTAGGTCCAAACCTTGGTCCAACTTTCAAATCTGAGTCCAAACCTTGGTCCAAATTCCAAACTCAATTCAAAGTCTTGGCTCACAATTGCTAACCTCTTACTTATTATTTTTGTCAACTGCTATAAGTTGTTGAGGGGAAATAAAACATTATTTTGTAAAAAGATCTTTATTTCAACCAAACCATCAATCAGTAATCATCCTCTTCAGTAGAGAGCCTTCTTCAGTAGCACACACACATACACTGGAGCAAATCTCTCTTCAATATATATATATTTATATATATATATATATATATATATAATATATAACTATATATATATATATATATATATATATATATTCTATCCTTTATATGCTCTCATATTTACACTTATGCTGCTCTATATATATATATATATAGAGAGAGAGAGAGAGAGAGAGAGAGAGAGAGAGAGAGAGAGAGAGAGAGAGAGAGAACATAATATTTATCGAGATTTACACATTGGATATAAAATATCTCTTAATTTTAAATTTTTTGAAAACCAATTTTTATTTTATATTTTTATATTTTAATTCTTTTTGTTCTAATTTTTTCTCTCTCCATCTCAGACTGTGGGTAATAAATGGAAGCAATTTTCTCTTCCTAAATTTTATTTCTATTATTTGCTATATACTTGTATGAGTATATATATATATATATATATATATATTTATATATATATATATATATAATATATATACTGTAACGCATATATATATATATATATATATACTGCTCTTTCTCTTTCTTCCCCCTATTTTTTAACGTTTATATATATATACATATATATATATATATACCTATATATATATATATATATATATATACTCTTTACTGCCTACCTTATATATATATATATACATATATATATATATATATCTGCTCCTACTTCTTTATATTTATTTATATATATATATATATATATTATACTACTGCTATATATATATAACTCATATATATATATATATATATATATATATATATATATATATATATATATATATATATATATATTGATTACCTGCCGAACATGATTGTGGGAAGGGTCGCTTGGGGTTGGGTTGCTCTGGGAAGTGTATGCGCAGAAGTGGATTTTCAATTGACTTTGCTAATGTCCGTGGCCTGCTTGCTAATTTCGAATCTGTTGAATACCATTTTTTACCTCTCATCTTAACATTTTTAAGTTCTGTCTGAGAACCAGTTAGCCCAGGGGATTTCTTCATACTTTCGAATCTGTTGAATACCATTTTTTACCTCTCATCTTAACATTTTAGTTCTGTCTGAGAACCAGTTTGTCAGATTTTGTTCCTTAGTAACCTTAATATCCCGAACAATAACTTATTTTACAATTTCAGTCTGAACTAGAAATTTAGAAATAACATCTAGAAATCTCGGATCTACTAATTTCGATGTTTTATTGCTTAAAATATATCTTCCTTCTACTACTATTATCTAATCTTTCTGATACTGCTCCTCTAATGAAACAGATTTCTCCAGTTCTTTTTGAATATATTGCAATCTTCCCTAGGGCTTTTACATCTTCTGATCTAAATGTTGAGGTTCTCTATTTATGGGGATTTCAACATACATCATATTGAGTGGTTGGTTGAGCTCTTCTTATACTGATACAGGTGGAGAGGGAGATAAATCTTTCGGTATTTTTAACGATCTGGAACAGTTGATTAGAGAAGCTACACGTATCCCAGATCACCCCAACCAATTCTTAAACACTCTCGACATGTTATACCACTACTCCCTTTTCTTCATATCGGTAACTCTGTCCATAATCTTGTAGCTCTTAAATTTAGCTCTTTTTCTCCATCAGCTGCACCCAGCCCTAAACGAACTTTCTGGCACTTTAACTGAGCTAATTGGGAGCTATTATGTCGCTTCTTTGCTAACTACCGTTCGAATGATCTTATTTTGGCTCGGAGAACGCCTCGGCAAGCAGGTTCATTCCATCTTTGATTAAATCATTTTCTTCCCAAAATTCACTATTGAATGGTGACTGTTCTCGTGCAGTAGTGAGACTAGCAAAATTCATTATTGAATGGTGACTGTTCTCGTGCGGTAGTGAGACTAGACAATGTGTATTGGGCGTGGAATACTCTCTTTCTCTAATCACTCTTATTAATTTTCATTCTACCCAAAATGATTTCAGAGATATTATTTGACAGGCTAAGCGTACTTTTACTAAAAGGAAGTGAACCTCTTGGTTCTGTAAATTTGATTTTCCTAATTTTATTCGTTCTGACGGTTCTGTGGCTAACTCTCCTTATAAAACGGCTAATCTCTTTGGGCTTCTTTTCACTTACTCCACCCTTGACGATTCTAGCATCCTTCCACCTACACCTTATCCTCTAAGGTGTCTCATGTCTCTAAGCGTCGTTATACATGATAGGGTGCATGATCGTCAGGAGGGATAGTGACCTGTATGTCATTCCTCCCCATGATTTGAGGGATTGTGCTTCCGAGGTGACCTGTCCTTGTTCAACTCTCTTATCTATGCTCTATGATGCCTTAATACTAATACTTTTCCTCATTGCTGGAAGCTTTCATATGTTCAAGCGGTCCAGAAAAGAGGACTGCACGCTGATCTTTCTAACTATCGTCCTATAACTCTCACTTGTATTTTGCCAAAAATCTTTGAAACTCTCCTAAATTAACTCTCATTTCCTTTCCAGAATTATCTGGATTCTCATTCCCTTCTCTCAGATCATCAGCATGACTTTCAAAGCTCGAGATCAGCTGGTAACATACTTTATTATCACATTGATTTGATGGAGTTAACATCTCGCATTCCTCCTCCATTGCGTTGCCCTAGTAGCCAACGGGAGTCTTGCTTTCTCAGAAATTTTGTGTAAATATTTAAAATCCCCAGTTTTCTCGTTGTGGTGCCACCTTCTTTCCAGTCATCGCTGATCTGTGAAATTTCTTGCCATCATCTGTTTTTCCAGCTGCATTCAACCTTCTTTTCAAAGCACACGTCTGCGCTCACCTGAGGAATTTGCGTTACGCTTGGCTTGGGTAGGTTTTCCCTCATTTTATATTTTGTCCTTTATTTGAAAGAGCCCTGTTCGTGAGTGTGGTAAGGTGTAAATAAAAGTTAATGCAGATGTTGCATAATTAATACAATTTAATTTTAATGCACAATGACAAAACTGAGTGGTTATATAATAATAATAATAATAATAATAATAATAATAATAATAATAATAATAATAATAATAATAATAATAATAAATAAATAATAATAATAATATAATAATAATAATAATAATAATATAATAATAATAATAATAATAATAATAATGGTAGATTTTATTCAATCTGATTACGTGCGCTTAATAAAGTCTACAAAGACTAAAAGTCCTCTCCAAGTGATAGGTTTCCCGATTCCCCATTTGTTTTTAGTGTATTGTTTTTATGATTGACTTGTGTAATTATTAAAGTAATTTTACATTTAACAGGGGTTTATTATTAAATATTTAAATATTAATTAAGGGGTTAAATATTCTACTGCGAGTTTGTATATATATATATATATATATTATATATATATATTATATATATACTTATTATATATATATATATATATATATAAAATAAAGATAATTATATATATATATATATACAGTATATATATATATATATATGATATATATATATATATATATAATTTATATATAAAATACAAAAAATATATTTATATATGTATATTAAAATGAAATATATATATATTAACTTAGTAATTTTATATATATTTATATATATATATATATATATATATATATATATATATATGAAATGAATTTGTCACAAGCAAGAATTATTGGATAACATTTGTTCTTGACAAGTCAAGAATGATAATTCTCTCTCTCTCCTCTCTCTTCTTCTCTCTTCTTATATATAACATATATATATATATATTATATATAGTTATATATACCTTTATATCTAATTATATAAATATGAGATAAATTCTGTTA
>JABUQX010051783.1:70000-72500 GCA_015478945.1 Trachelipus rathkii
AAATGTCTGGTCTTGCTGAAGAAATCAATGGCAGATTTAATGATTTGAGAACACTTAAACCTTCATTTTCGTTCCTGGAAAATCCTTTTTCTGTTAATGTTGTGGGCGATGGCTGTCCAGTTTCATCACTAATTACAAAGGATACAGCAGCTGTAGAGTTGGAGCTACTAGAATTGCAAGAGGACGAAGGACTAAGAGGACTTCAACGAAATGGCGTTTCGCCATAGAATTTTGGAAGAAGGTTCCAGAAGAAAAATATCCATCTAACAAAAGAGTGTGCTGAGAGACTTATCCCAATATTTGGGACTACCTATGTGTGTGAATCTCTGTACTCAACGCTTAAGTTCGTTAAATCTAAATATCGATCTAAACTAATTGATGAAAATTTAAGTGAACTCGTGCAAACTGCGGTTACCAATTATCAGCCACATTTCAAACAACTAACAGCAAAAATGAATACTCTAAAAAGCAGTTCTCAAAAGTAAAATCTTATTTCTTGTTGTGTAATTGAACAAAAATGTTATAAATAAGTAAAATAATAATAGTAATAAATGTAATAAATAATATTGCTAGTAATAAATGTTTCTTCATTTTTAATAAAATAAAAAATGTGTCTCCATTTTGTAAACCATTAATCTCTAAACAATGTGGCTCTCTTCGAAACAGCTTCATAAATTTGCGGCTCACAAAGTTAAAGTTAGTGGCCACCCCTGATATATATCATTTTAATTGAAAATAAATATAAAAAAACTTATTACATTATATCAAATACACATTTAAAATATATCTCACTTGTTCACACTTTAAAACAAAAACAAAAGGAAAAATAAAGAAGATAAATAAATTAGACTAAAAAAAAAAAAAAAAAAAAAATAGAACAATTTTGCAAAACTAAAAATCAAAAAAAAAATTTATTTTCAGACACTCACTCCAAGCCTATAAATAGATAAATAATAATATAACATTGCATTAAAAAATGATAAAAATTAAAGCAAAGAAACAAATAGAAAATGAGAAGTAATAATAATAATAATAATAATAATAATAATAATAATAATAATAAAATAATATAAATAATAATAATAATAATAATAATAATAATAATAATAATAATAATAATTAAATAATAATAATAATAATAATAATAATAATAATAATAATAATAATAATAATAATAATAATAATAATAATAATAATAATAATAATAATAATAATAATAATAATAATAATAATAATAATAATAAAAATAATAATAATAATAATAATAATAATACTAATAATAATAATAATTTAATTAAGGTCTAATTATTTTCGACATAAAGTCCAACAATTTTAATTACTCCATAGAACACTTCAAAAGTCAAAAGTGGGAAACAGATTCGGTTTATAAAACATTCTTGAAAAAGACTAAATAAAAAAATGAGTACTTTGTACACAGCACACACACACACACACCACACACACCACACACACACACACACACACACACACACACACCACACACACACACTCACACCTACACACACAAAAAACACCCTTACAAACAACACACCTTACACATCAACTATTGATATATATATAATATATATATATATATATATAATATATATATATATATATATAATATATATATATATATATTATATATATATATATTATATATATATATCAGGCGAATTCTCATTGTTATGCCTAGCAGCGAAGTATACTTAAAGGAAAATATAAAAGAAATTTTGATGTCAGTCCCTTGTATTTGAAAAAAAGATTTTGATAATATTATCATTTTCTAACGCTTTATTAAAAAATAAATTCAAATTTATTTTTTAATTTCCATCTCGAGCAGCCAACGGGAAATAAAAATTTCGGGCTAGTCATTCGATTGCTTTGCGGTAAGCAATACAGTGACGGGGAGGAGGAAAAAGCTATTTTTCAAGTCTATCTTTAATATTCTGTCCTTGTCTGGTTATTTTTAATAATTTTTAAGAAAATGTATGAAGAATTATAATTTTTTTAATCGAGTATTGAGTAATCATATTAATCGTTTAGGTTTTAAAATATTCTGAAAGTGACTGTTATTTATCAGTTTACGCTAATATAACATTTTATGTCTTTGAGGCAACAAGTGGAATTTGCTATTTCTTATACCTAGAAGTTATTAGAGAAGAGTGAATGTGTTGAGTGGTTATTGGGAATAGTAAATCCTCTCAAAAGAAATTCACACATGAGTTGGAAAAAATTGGTGAATATCCCTATTGCTCTTACTTGAAATTTTGGTATAAAGAATAAATTTTTATATTTTGATTTCTTTAATCTTAGTTTATACAACAGATACCTCAAAATATTTAGAAGCGAGAAGTTTTTCTGGATTTACGCTTATACAGTAAGTTACTTTCACGAATCAACCCCCAAATATAGTCTCCAATCATGTTTTCCCTATATGATCCTAATATCCTGGTGAAATCGCTCGCCATGCTTCTCTGAGTACGCCCCTCCATGTTCT
>JABUQX010051783.1:87500-101400 GCA_015478945.1 Trachelipus rathkii
CAACCGAAAATGCTAAGAAATAAAAAAAAAAAAAAAAAAAAGAGAGCAGCAAACGTTGCTTTAAAACATCCACATGCATCACTGTCGCCGACCTGATGAATGCAATTCTGCATTAAAAAGCAGTGATGATGATGATGATGATGGTGATGATGATGATGATGACGATGATGATGATGATGATGATGATGATGATGATGATGATGATGATGATGATGATGATGATAAGCTGTCTGAGCAGACAACAAAAATCCTTGACCAGTATGAAAAAACGAAAAGCATTTCTCCAGACGAAGACCCTTTTTGTATGGTGGATGATGCATGAGGATAAGTATTCTGATCTTTCACAGTTAGCAAGGATTTTCTTTGCTTGTCAGCCATGAAGCATTGCCGATGAGCGTCTCTTTTATAGTGCTGGTTGAAAAACATTGTAGATTAAATGCTCAGAAGACTGAAAAATTATTATTTTAGAAGTTTAACCTTTCAATATTTTATTTCAGCTACCATTTAAGCTAACAACTGCAGCTCTATAAATTAATGAAAGGTTTCAATCTTTCAAAAGAGGGAAAATTGAGGAAAGAGGTTGATGGGATGCGTACCAGAATGGTTCCTCGTTTCCATCTTTCAAAGAGATGAAGTTCAGGAAAGAAGTTGGTGGGATGCATGTCAGAGTGGGTCCTTGTTCTGCATTCTTCTGGAAACATATGAAACTGAAAGTATTTTAAACATTCAATATTTTATGGCTAAGCTCTACACACAGAAATATATCGATTACTAACTTAATATATATTAATAATATTAATTATTATATATATCAAAACCTACCGTACATCGCAGCTTACGGATAATCTGCTTCGTATCTCCACGAAATATATATTAATATTATTTTATATAGGTGAATATATATAAATAAAATATTAATAAAAAAAATATAAATAATAAAAAATTATTAATATATATATAAAATACATATTATAATTATCAATATATATATAATATTAAAATATATATATTACCTACTTATATAACTTATATATTAAATAGAAACTATAATATACTATATCTATACTATATACTATATATATACTAATATATTAATAATATAATACTATTACTATAATACCATTTACAATACTAATAGATATAACGATAATATTATATATTAATAAATTATGTAATTTAATTAAAAAAATATAATATTATATTATCATTACTCCAGCTAAATCCCATTAAACAATAAATAACACTACTCCGGCATCAAAGGACATTTTTAACATACTGTTCGACTCGCTGCTCGAACTTCTCATCTTAGAGTATTAATCTCCATTTAAACAAAAACACGACCAACTGTTTCTAAGTTCAGTATAAAAATATTTATATATCATTGGCTTAACTAGGGGGCAGTGGACCTGTGCCCCTCCAAAATATTTATACTTAAGATAAAAAAAATCAATGTCTCTGGTTAAATATTGTGTGTTAATTTCGTATGAAACAAAAGATTCTATTTTTTCAAAGAGAGAAAAAAAAAAAAAAAAGAAGCCCGGTATTAATCTATTCTAAAGAAGTTGTAAATATTTAATTGATGCTAATAAAGAACTTCATGTTCATTTTGTTTGTTTTGGTTGACGTAAAAAAGACTTGGCACACATATTAAAATTATACTAGTATATATCATTTTAAATATATATATAATTTATATATATTATATAATATATATATATTATATAATAATTAAATATAAATTATATTATAATATATTATATTTTATATATAATTTAATTAGAAAATTATCATATTTTCCCACATATTATAAGTTTATTACTAATTATATATATATATTATCTATATATATATATTATATATAATATATAATATATTAATAAAATATCACAATATAATATATTATATAATAATTAATATATAATATTAAATATATAATATATAATTAAATATATTTTATAATATAAGATAATATATATATAATTAAATTAATATATTATTTTTATATAGTATATATTTATATATATACTATATTATATATATATATATATTTAATATAAAATAATATTAAATAAACAATATAACATATATTATAAATTATATAACATGGTTATACAAATTTAGTATATATAAAAAATATAGTGATAGAAATATAAGATATATTTAAATTAGTTTACATTATTTTTATTTTATATAATATATAATTATAATATAAATAAAAAAAAAACAGTCAATATATTAATATATTAATATATATATTAATATAGATCATACACGCCATAAATAATAGAATAACCAGTATAATTATTTAAATATATTAAACAAATAATATATTAAATATTATTATATATCAGGACAGGTCTGTATTTATTTTGTATGGTTCAAATACAACAGTGATTTCTTTTACTCTTTTTATGTACTAAGTACATATTTTTTGAAGTACTGCTTTGTATACGCTTGCAAGCTTTTTTTAATACTCCTCCGCAGTTAGTTTATAGATACATTGTATTTGTACTTTGCAAGTTTAAACCACCCAATATTGCCAGTGTTAATTTGTGCTTTTGGCACCTTTCCTTGAAATGTTTTTCATCAGGAAAATTGCAAGATATACGGCTATGACAAATACTAATTTTATCGATCATATATAACTTGCCCCAAATATATTATATAGTTTATTATATATTAATTTAATATTTTATTCAATTCACTATAATAAAAATAGAATAAAATAATATATAAATAAGTCCTTATATATATATATAATATACTATATTAATTAGTATTTTAAAATATATATGAAAAAATACTCGATAATAATTTTTTAACATATATATATATATATATATATATAAATAGTAATATTTTAATATCTAAATATAGAAATAATAATATTTATATTTAGACTCCTAAAATTTTAAGTAAAAAGTTTAAGTAGATAAATAAAATATTATATCTATATATATATACTATTATATATATATTTACTATATATAATTGCAATTTCATAAAATTCTTGACTTTCGTAAAAATTTTATTTGAGACCAACGTGTTTACCTTGCACTTGTACTTTGTTAATATAAAGCAATTTTAGAGTACTTGAATAATTTCTGCTAAACTTTAGAGTACTTGATTGTACCGTTTGACTATTAACTTTGACAAAGATTGTACTTGACCAACTGCTGATAATAATAAATATTTTATCTTATCAGTTATGAATATAAAAGTATATTACATAATATAGTATTATTTAAATTTTATGCAATAAAATGATTATTAAATTTTTATAATATAATAATATTATATATTTAATTATCAATATTATATATATATATAATATTTAAAAAACAGGTTGTTTTCAAAATAAAATACGGGATGTGATACAGCAAATTAGATAATATATATATTTATAATATCAGGCCCTACCTTTAAAGAATTAAACTTGGGTTTTAGAATGATATATATAATATATATTAATAATTATACTATTATATATATATATTATACATATATATATTTTAATATTAAATAAAAAACAAAATATTATTTAGGAGAGAGAGAGTAGACGAGAGAGAGGAAGAATTCATTTAGAGAGAAGAGAGAGAGAGAGAAAAAGAACCGAGATCAGAAGTTTGAAAGAAGAGAAAGATGAGAGAGAAGAGAAAAGAGATTAGATCGATATAATAAAGAGAATAAAGTTAGGGGTTTCCAAATTTTTCGTTTTTTTCAAATTCTTCGTAACGTTTTCGCCTTTACTGAAATGCTCTCTCTATGCTCTCATCCCCGGTTTTGGATTTCGTAATTTTTCATAACGTTCAGCATGCGGTAATCAATGTCTGACCATGTCTTCCCAAATAATGAAACTAATCTATTAATTATTTATTAAATATGTGAAAACTCTACACGAGTACGCCTGGAAGAGAGCAATAAATATCTCACTCTTCATTGAAGAGCTCATAGGAAGCACAATATATCTCCAAATGAATTGGTTTATTATTATTGAGGCTATTGCTACTAGATGTACCTTGATTTTTCCTTTAAATTTATCTATATTAAAAATATAATTTCTCTAATTCAACTTGTCTCAAAGTACAAATTATTAAGTATATATATAGTACCATTTAATTTATTTTTTATCAAATAAGGACTCTCTCTCAAAGCAAATATTGGGTAGGATGCAACCTACCTACCACCCCTATGTATACAGCCCCACTGATAATATAAATATATATATAGAGTTTTCTTAATAATAATTATGTTATAAATAGTGTAAATATAAATTAATTAAGCAGATAAAAAAAATTAAAATAATTAATTAGAATATTAATATTATTATTATATATAATTTTAAAATAAAAAGGTTTTCCTAAATGCTTAATGTAATTTATTTTATAGTATAATATATATAATATTAAATAGGTTAAATAAGTTAATTAATAAGCTGAAATATTAGAAAAATATTAAAAAAACGTCATAATTATTTATTAGACGTTCAAATAATATAATATATTGATATATATACTTTAAATTAATCAATAAATTATTTCTATTATCAGTCATATATATATATAGTATATAGTATACTTATTATGATTGATATAATAAGTATATATAGCATTTATTATTACATAATACAAATGATAAAGACATATTATATAATTTTTTCTAATAATAATATATAATGCTTGAAAATACTCTATACTATTAGTGATTTATAATAATTATTAAATAAAACTTATATATAGTAATATAATTATTTTTAAATTATATATATTATAAGGATTTTAATCTCATATAATAATAATTAAATTTTCATAAATATAATGTTGTAAAAATTTATATGTATATTGAGTTATAGGATAATGATCATAGGTACTTTTTAGAAGAAGACAAATTGAATTGTGATTGTATGAGTTCTATTACCATATTTCTGCCTAGGAAAATAATGCATAATCCGAATTAAAAAGGTTTATTGTAATGATTTTGCTGATCAGTAGCGGTAGGGTCAGCCAACCAATTATTCCCCTATCTAGTATATTTTATCACTTACCATTAACACTAGTATATGATACAAATAATTATTAATGATGGAGTGTGACGAGAGAACAAGATTTGATGCCCATCATCCTTGACTTATCAAATAACTTAGCTCATTTTAGGAAGATTATAGAATTTTATATTATTAAAACTAAATTTTTAAGTTATTAATAATAATAATATCTAATGATAATAATTATATATTTATAATTATACTATATATATATTATTATATATAACTATATATATAATATATATATATATATAATATACGGTATAAAACTGTTTGATATACACATATTATTATTTATTATTATAATATATATATAATATTATATATATTATCATAGTATATATATATAATATTAAGATATTATATATATTATATTTATATATTAAATAATATATATATATATAAAAATAATTAATATATAATAAAATATATTTAAAAACCATAAAAAAAAAAATATATATTTAGCAGAAGATAATATATATATATATATATAAATACATACGTATAAGATATTATAATATATTATAATTATATATTTATATGTGAAATAATTATATGTTATACTAGTTATATATATAATATTATATTATATATATAAAATATAAACTATAATATTAAAATATACTAGATAATCTATATATATACATATATTAGTTCATATATATCTATAAATATATTTATATAAAATAATATATATTAAGTATATTATTATATATAATTACATCATCTAATATATCAGAAAAGATAAATTATTAATATATTAAACTGATTTATGAATGAAATTAAATTTTAAGAGGGAAGAAGATGATGACCAAAAATGAATTAAATTTTCTATTAGGAAAGAATTTGAGATTGGTATAAAAAAAAGTTTGTTAGTAATTGATTTTGTCTCAGTAATTTATAATTCGAAAGGTCGGAACTTTACATTATCTATTAACTATTTTTTGATTTATAGAAATTATATATTAGTGTACATTTAGATATTTATATTTTCATCATTATAAAACTAGAGAGTATTACTATATTATTTTTTATATTCTAATAATAATATGTACTAGTAATTATAAAATATATATATATGTAAATATACCTAGTAATATATAAAACTTCTAATTATTATATTATATTTATAAGATTAATAATATATATATATAATAATAATATATTATATTATAGATAAAGATATTTCAAATGTTGAAATTTAGGAAAAATCCGTTTTTTAAGAGTTTATAAGTCTAAAGTTATATTAGTATATATATGTATATTTAGGTATATATATATTACATATCATAAAAGAAGTTTGACAGAAATATGATTCTAGACTACAAAGCGTATATTATATATATTAGCTTATATTTATATATATTATATATAAGTAATAGATTATTATTATTGAATAATATATAAGTATATATAATATTATTTTAATATATATATTTATTTATATATATATGTACAAAACTTGATCTCGCACCCATTATATTAATTTTATTTTATTTTTCATCGTATGTTAAAATAGTGAATTATCTATAGTTAAATTGCGAAAACACGGTAAGGAGTTTGTATTTAATTTTAATATATAAAAAGAATTAAAGTTTATAATTATTTAAATTTTACAAGGGCTTTTCCAAGACACATACTGTAAACACACATGCACCAACACACACACATAAATATATATGATATATTTGGTAAATATATATTATATATATAAATAATAAATAATATATATTATAATATTATATAATATATAATGTTTTTATTATAAAAGAGAACTGATGAAAAGAAATTTCATTTTAAAATAAACTTACTAAAAATGAGTTTTTTAAGGACACCTAAAACTATTAATATAATATTCATTAATATTCAGTTATTTTTCTGTTTTTTGAAATTTGCATTTCAATGATGCTTGAAAACACAAATTATTTTTTTTTCCAAAATGCTGAAAGATCCCGTTAAAAAAACTCAATTTTTTAAGATTACGAAATAATTTTCACAATGTTGAATTTAGGAAAAATTCGTATTTAAGAGTTCTAATTGATTGTTAATGCTTGTGAAAATTAAGAAGAAAAAAGCGTAATTTCAGAAAAGTTTAAAATTTGTTTATGTCTAACAATCACAGGTTTTCACAACTAATTGAAAATATTTGGTTATATATAAAATAAAACTAAAATATTAGAGTAAATTTATTTAAAATAAACTAGTAAGTTGTAAGACCTTATCTTCTCTTTTTAATTAATATCAGCATTTTCGTATGCTATTTTTTGAAATATTCTCTCATTTTCTAAATATTTTTAGTCATATACAACAAAATAAGATCGGTCAATTTAGTTAAACAAAGAAAGGACAGATACTATATATATATACCGTTATAAATAAATCATATATATATGTCTATAAATTTATTATAATTTATAGACATATAATTATTAATAATTTTATTTCAATAATGTTGAAAATATTTTAAAATTAGACTGTAATCAAATTAACAGTTTTATCTTTTTTTAGTTTATAACTTAATCTAACTAAATATTAATATTTTATTTTTCGTTGTTAGCCGCTATGCCGTTTGTTGAGGACTAGGGTAAAGGTGAGAACTTATTTAAAAGAAAAAATAAAATATATATATATATATATACTACGTTATAAAATGTAAAGTTATAATTATATTTAGTATGTAATATATTAAAATCAGTTATAATTAAATAAGAAATATATTTTGTAAATAAACAAATAAACTTATAAGTTAAATATAATTATCTCAACAATATATTGAAATGAGATATTAAATAAAAAATATAAAATTAGATACATTAAATTATTGAAATTATTTATTGAGTAAACGTGCTCAATTTAAGAGCACCTAAAACTATTAATAAAAATTCTCTTTTATATATATATATTAAGAATAATATATTGCATTATATATTCTATTATAATAATGTAATAACTAACATTATATATATTTTTTTCTAATTTCATAAATTGGCAAAATAATCCCATTAAAAACAAATAAATCTCTATATATAAATTTTAAGATAATTTTTCATATAAATAATTTCATATAAAATTATTTGGGTAAAATGTATGAAAGAAGAAGTTTTAGACTTGTTATTATCGGAATGTAAATATAGGAAAGTTTACATATATTGATACATATTATATATATTTAGTATATATGTTTATATTCTAAATCTTATACCGTAGCTATTTAAAGACATCAAAGATTACTTTTAATTTGAACACTCAAGTTTAAAATTTTTTTATTATAAACATGGTTTCATCAATTTAAATGGAATAATATTTGAGTTAAATTTAAATATAACGTAAAATATTGAATTATATTTCATTTATAAATAAAAAATACAGTACAATATATTTTAGCTTATCATATTAAAATACTAAATTTTAAACAACTAATTATCTCTTATTACTGTCTATTTTGAATATAATGTATTTGATACCATTATATCATTGAAACACGTTATTTTTTGCCAAATGCTGGAAAGGATGCGATGAAGAGTAATTTAACAAAAATTAAATCATATAATAATTGTCAAATTGTTGAAATTTATGAAAAAATCGTACTTTTTAAGTATAGAAAAATATTATTGTATTGTTAATGTTGTAAAAAAATTATAAGCAATTAACGATAATATTTTAATATTTTTAGAATTAGTTATAAAATTATTTAGTTTTATTATATAAAAAAGGTTTTCAGTGAAAAAATGAAATAATTCTAGGTATTATATAATTTTTAAATAACAAATTATGAAATTTCATTAAAAAAATCGTTCAAATTTAAATACACCTAAAAAACAATTAATAAATATCATCTTCATTATTGTTTTTGTCTTTTTTGATACTATAATAATACTAAATAATAATAGGAGTAATTTACAATTATATATATAATAAACACTAATTATATAGGTATGACTTTTATAATACTATATATATATTGGACATAATGCAAAAATAAAGAAGTAAGAAGGTAGAAGTATGAAATGTACCGGGGTGGGGCAAAAGAGTTATACATGTACATATATGTATTATATATACATGAAAATACGTGAGTAAATGGTAAAAAACATACATGTGTATAAAATATAAATGGTTAATAGTATACATTGTATGTTATATATGTATAGGTTATATGTATGAAGTGTTAGAATGAATAAAATTAAGATACTATAAGAGTTACAGGATTCAAATTACAACGTATTTTGCAAAAAAATTTATTTCATGAGCCCTGAATATTGGCAATTCAAGGGAAGTTTTGCCTTGTGCTTTAACAGCACTGAACGAGAATCAAAAAGAGAGTTCCATCTAGTTGGGCAAGGCAATTTTAACGTGCAATTCAAAACATTATAAATAATTTCATAAGATTTTGGACGGGTTCTCTTATTCCATTGTGCTGAACATTTTCCCATGGCACCCACATATTAAACCACTAACTTGTGGCGGATAAATGAAATAGACGCAACATTAAATAAAATATTATGCAAAATTAGCTATAATTTTATACTCATAAATAATTATCACAGGAAAATATATCCGACCTTTTCTTAATTACTGAGAAAATATCACTGCTCATATAGTAAATTTCATAGATGAGCTAGTGCCATAGCACTAGAATGAAACAGCGCAGACAATTAATTACACCCTCCTACTTTTTTCGGTCTACTCGATTGATCATTATTTTAAATGATAGATAACGTTCAAACTTAATATTGAAAGATTTTATTTCTTTATTTTCTTGCATGCTATATTTGTCTAATATAGTATATCTGTTTAAGAGTACTAATAATCAGTAGACCATCATCTAGTTCATTAGAAATATAAATTGTGAAAATCCTGCTGATGGAAACTTCCCAGTTCAGGTCAATATTATAAGCTATCCAAAATACCTTTTATTGTACACTTGCCGTGATAGGAATGACAATTTGCCGTGGAAAGATGACAAGCATTAAGCTTTGATCTCACGTTAATGGGTAAGCTTTGCTATGACACCGGAAGCAGGGATTGAAGCTTACTCTGTAGGTGCTTAAACGTGCTGCCGATGTTTGAAAATAATATTTATATCGTTAATTCACTCTCAGGATTTTTATAAACTTCTATTTACATTTTGGAATTTCACTTATTTTAATCATAAAGTTCATAAATTTATCAAGAGGAAATAGGAGTCGCTTATTTCAAGGTTGCCTCAAAATTTAAGTAGGTTCCTTAATATTTGTAAATATCTTTAAAATTATAAAAGTATAATGATAAATTTAGGAAAAATTCGTACTTTTAATAACTATAATAATTAAAATTATATACTATATACTCATTTATATAATAAATATTATTGTATTAAATGTGTTATAAATATAGTATTAACTAATTTAAATGATAAAAGCGTATCGTATTATTATAAATAGTTTTATAATAGTTAATATATATATATATAATATAATTATGAGAATCCATGATGAATAACGTTATTATTATGTTAATATATATTAGAAGATATTGTTTTCTCACTAGCATACCTAATGATTATTATTTTATCGTTAGTTGGGTATGTCTTTGTTTTTGAACTAGAGGTAACCGTTAAGTTTGCAATTTCGAAAAGTCACGGTTGCCGCAATGACTCTTTACCGCTAAATCTGGATAGACCTGACTTCACGTGATATTCAGCGACGCGATAGTGTTTCTGGGCTAGTTGTGCGCATGGCTTTTATACAAAAGATTCAGAGAATATACAAAAGTTCAGTCAGACGACAATAGATAGGAATACTGTGTTTGAGCATAAACCGTCAGTATTACGATCTTTAAATATGTGCGAAGTGTTGTATGGTCGGGCTTGTTTGCTTTTTGGACTCAGTGTGTGGCTTTTTTTTGATCTCGTCGAGATGTTGCTAGTGAAAACACTTATTAAGTGTTTTGTTCAGCAATATAAATGCGTGGAATTATTAATAATACCGTTAATCTATTAAGATATAATCATTATACAATATATATTTTTATATATAACTTATTATTAATTCATAAAATATATAATTATCATAATTAATTAGCACTTATATATAGATAATTTTTATAAATGGGTACTAGATATAATATAAAAAATTACTATATATAAATATACGTTATATAATAACTGTTAAATATATATAGTGATATAGTTATATTATATTATATTATTTATACTGAAATATGTGAATTATGTACTAAAGAGTAGAGAGAGGTGGAGAGAAGAGAGAAAGAGATTTGGAAGAGAGAGAGAGAGAGAAAGAGAGAGAAGGAGTGGCATTACGAGAGAGAAGAGAGAGAGAGAGAGAGGAGAGATTCAAAAAATTGGAAAAACGAAAAAAACAAAAAGTAAAAACGAAAAAAACAGAGATAATTTTTTACATGTAGGTATAAATTTCATATAATTTCCCTATAACTACTTCGTTCTATTGTGTGTTTACACTTTTAATTGTTATATTAAACAAATGGGTTTAGTTATATAATTATTACAGTTTAATTTATTTAATTGGTTTAAGTTAAATTTTTTTCTAGGATTTTTAAGTTTATATTTTTTTTGGATTTTGAGATAATATGACCCAATCATTTTATATTAAAAAAAAATATTTTAGAAAAAAGGAAACTTGTGAAGTTCAAAAACTCTAGTCTATATATGTACTTTTTAATGAAATATGAAATTTTTTTGTCTGTTTTTTTAAATATCTTTTAAAATAAAATTTCTAAAGATATCAGTATTATGAACATTTTTACTTGCTAACTTAACACTTAATATACAAACTTCGGGTGTGTACATTTATTAAAAATAACATTAAAAACTAATAATTCGTTAACCTAAATAAATTTGATGTCTCGCCAAAAACAAAATATTGAAACTGAAAAAAATGTTCAATATATAAGACAACACTTATGATATGAGTCCAAAAACTATCAAGCATAATCATCTCTCTTAAACAGAACCACCATAAATTTTTATCCGTCGTGCATATGATTTCGACTCTTACACAAATTTATTAAATAAAAATACATATTCTCGTCTCTCTAACAAAAAATTTATAAAACAGCATTCTCACTAATTTTAGCCACGAGCTGCCACTGGTCCCAGGTAAAACAACAACTTTTGAATCATTTTAATATATTTTTGGGCATTGTTGCCTTTTCCCATTTTTCTGACTGATAGTGATTCTTGTGAATATTTTGCACTCCTCCAAAATTAAATATTCAAATTTAATACAATAAGAAAGGGAAAAATCATTAAGGTAACGTTAAACCTAAATTCTAAGAATGATGTTACAAAATTAATAATATTTCAAATGCTTGAAAAATTTTTAGACCAACGAAACAATAACAACGGTAACAAAAATAATTCCTTGAGTGTGTAAAACGTAAAATTTCTATCCTATAACCAAGTACGAAGAATAAATATGTCTGAAGGGACGTTCATAGAATATAATAACAGCCTTAATATTCCTCGGTACAATAAAGTAGATTAAATGCTTCTCAGAAAGAAAATAACCTCCCCCAGAGCCTAAAACTCCAATTTAGTGAGAAGCAATTATAATTGTAAATTCTACCTTAACCATCAGACCCCAGTTTAATCTCGTCACTAACACAAATTACATAATAACTATCTCATCGCCCACTTATATAATACTAAACAAAGAAGATACCACAGACACCTGCCTTAAACGAGAAACTTTCATTTTAAACATATTAACAAATTAATTACCCGCTAATCTAACTCAATAGATACAAATAGACAACAAGCCATAAAGACGCAAAACCAACATACTCAATTCTACTCTAACTTCACCCTTACTTCTCTGCCAAACTTTCCCATCTGAACCAGCAGCTCTTGCATTGTATAATCCATCTACGACTCGTGACTCAAGGTTTAACAGGAACAATTACTATTAATGCAGATGATTAACACCGTACTTGAGATTATATCTACATCTGACTTTTCACATACCTTAACAGATCATAGCGAGAATGCAATGCCAATAAGAAACTACCTTATAGGGATAGGCAGTCAGAACATCACACAAAAATGTCGCACAAAGTGCTGAATGGTGCTAAATGACGTGTGGGATTTTAAATCATGTCTTTTAATTAACATGATGCCAAATTAACAAGGAATTGTTATTTTGAAGATTACCCATAACTACGAATTCTCTTTACAAGACGATAGCTGGCAAGTTCAGATTTAGAAAAAAAATAGCTAGACAATATTGAATTATTTAAAAAACATGAAATCAATCCATCATTCTGTTCAATCCACCATCCTTTCAATTCAGAAAAATAAGCTATAGACGCACTTTATAGCACGCAGAAAGGACTTTAAGTAGCTGTATAATGTAACATTTCAATCAACCATTTAAAAATTTTCATCCTGCAAAAAGGACTCTTCTTTATGAAAAGATTCATCAGTACAATGCAAAATTTGAAAGAAATACTGTAATTCACCCGTATATAACAGAATGACTTGTGAAAAATGTATTTCAAGAACATGAATGGAGAGATGACGACTGGATACAGAATACCGTAGTTTGTCGAAAAAGGAAGGGAGCATCAGCAGAAAAGATACAATAGAAATTCTTGTAAAACACACGAGAGATGACCTGTGTAGTTACCATCGTAAATGAGCATCAAAGCTTCCAAATAGAGAAATCCAGATGTATAGTATCGAGGCACAAACCTGGTATAGCATAGGATTTAATAATTATGAACAAATGCAATTATTGTGGACTAGAGTATCGTCTGGCACCAGCGGCCATGAACTGCATTTTGAGTAATGGTGGTTTTTCCCAAGATGAACATGCTTAATCACCATACAAAGTTTAA
>JABUQX010051784.1:0-37061 GCA_015478945.1 Trachelipus rathkii
AAGAATAAGAATAGCAATGTTTTAATAACTAATGAGAAAACATAGTCACAATCGGGTATATGATTAATAAGTATCCATAATAAAATATTAAAAACAACTATTTACAATGATAAATATTTTAAGAATTAATATATAATTATAATATATAGATATTAAATATATTATATACTATAAAGTCGAGTGAAATACGTACCTTACAATTTACTCATAAGAATAAAATATTATATAGTTTACTCATATAGTGACAGATATAATTATGAAATAAAATATAAATATAATATGATAATAGAATAAATAAATAATTTAATATTTTAATAATATAAAATACATAAATACTATATATAATCATAATGATATATAATCATCCTATACAGGATTCAAAACATATCGTGACTGGAGAGTGAAGACATAATAATTAATTATATAATATATGAACATTTTAAATATATAAAATTTATATATATAAAAAATAAAATCACTAGTAATAAGTATTATATTAAATAATATGAGAATTGTATTTATTTTGTTTTTTGAGTCTCCGTTACATAAAGGACCCGACCCACGTAGCACACATATGAAGTACGGGCCATACCTGGGTAAGTATGAAAGAATGAATCGTCAAATGGATCACAGTTTCCCATCGTTAGAAATCCTCAATTAAATTAATTTATTTAGAATATTGTCTCAGAAAGTTTAAGTATAAAACGAAATGTACCATGATCATATAGAAACGCCTATTCATTTTACAAACACTCTTAAATATATATATAATTTATCTCGAAGAGAGGACTAACAGATAAGTAAGATGATATCTCCACACATATTATTGCTCCAGTATTTTGCAGCTACCTTTCTATCATATATAGCTTAGTAATAATTAACAGTACTTTACATATCCATTAAGAGCAGATAAGTTGTGCTGAAAGTTGAGAGATCTTATTATTTCACATAGAGTCTTTGTTATAAGATAATACAATTCCCTCGTGAACAGGGAACATATTTTTACGGACACTTGCAAAAAAGATTTGGACAAAGAGCCATCCACCCTCACCCATCCATCAGCTAATATACTATATATAATTACACACATATAACTATGAATCTCCAGTATGGCACCTGAAAATAGCGATTATATATATATTAATCAATTATATTTAAATACTATATTATATATAATATATAATATAATAATAGTTAGGTATAGTAATAGATATTTCCGGTACGTAGATCTATATTATATATAAAACTAAGTTAGTTATAACTCTATATCAACGTGGGCGATTTGTAACACAAACCTCATAACTATACAGATATGCAAACTCTAATAAGTCCCACCCAAGCCTTTGCTATAATGAACTTCTGTCCTTATATGTTAACACTATTAGATAGGAGGTGTACTTTATCGAAGAGGTGTAAATAGATTTTTCCATAAAAATACATTGGAGTAAAATTATATAACTAAGCGCATCATCAGCTCTACGAAATAATAAATATAATTTACAATCTACAAAGGATAATTAAATTTAATTATTATAGGTTGCCCTTTTCTATAAAATAATATGAGATGGTTACATAACACAAGTGAATGAGATCTTCTAGTAAACGGGCCCCACGACGACTTACTATGAAACTAATTAGACCCAGGGATTCACGACTTCCAAAATATTTGAATTTGCACTCTTCCCCTGCTTTCCCTGGGTCACGAAATTGCAAAATATCCCTGACCAACGCGGTTCGTTATATTTTGCGTGTAAATAATAAGTGATATAGTATTATTATTGATGCGAACGGAACCTATAGTGTGACTACTAGTTCAGTGACACTTCAAAATTAGTTGAAAACTTACTTTCACAATACTCTGTTCTCAGTGGATTTTCATTACATAGGTATGAATTTAAAAAGAAGTATTTTTTTTTTTTATAAAGACTTAGATCATAAATAACATAGTTCCGTCCAAAGCCACTTCCTTTTATCTTTTATTTTCTCTCCTCAAGGCTTTAAGACAACTTTAGAAAAATTGTGTTAGCAAAAGATATCATGGATGTTCAAAAGCTGAACAAGTTAGATAGCCTACGCGTGAAATAGCGTTGCGGCCGACTTGTATACTCAATAGAGTAATCTCTAATTATGGGAGAGTATATTTAGATTTCATACTTTTTATTCGTGTTTCTCTCATATTAGTACGACTTCTTCTGTAGTTAGAAAGCCTTGTCAAGTTTTAAGGAGCTCATTTTCTATCCTGCTCTCAAGGTGTTATTGATCTGTAATGGTATAATATTGCTGTTTCTTCAAACTTGAGGTATTATTCTCTTTACCTTCTTCGTGTTTCTGTTCTCTGACTTTGTGAGAGAGTGTGTCCTCTCGCGTCTGTGACTAGCGTTGTTTGCAGTCTCTAGAGTTTGTATACAACGACTTTTTTGCGAGAGTAGAGTACCTGGGGAACTTTATAGATAAATACTTCTCATGAATCTTATAGAATTTGTGCTACTGCTCTTTTGGAGAGAAGGACCCTATAGTATTTCTTTCAGATTCTCGCACTAGACTTTGGTTGTCAATTTATAGAAAACGCATCCTTCCACTGTCGCATTTTGCCATGAGCGAAATATCAGTTCCTAGTTTAATATCATCATCGAGCCCACAGATTCCGCATAAACATGATACCTCAGCCAGTGCTAATAGGGGAAGAAAAAAAAGCTCAATCAAAACCTTCGGTGGACAATAACCATCCAAAAATATTTTGAATTTTAGATTTCAAGGGTAGAGGTGAGCTTCAACTGCAAGTAACAGTATAGTGCTTTTTTCTTTCTACAGCCAAGAATCTGTGATTTCAGTTATTGGTGTACAATGCCTAGCCAATAATCAAATCTTTGTTTCCCTTGTTGGTGGCTGAATGAACTATACTAGGATCCAAGATGAGAGCCAGTTGGACCTGGCCTTTATTCAGAGGATATCTTTCTAATATTTTTCTGTCATTCTTGATTTGCGGACGTCTGGCATTCAAGTTTTGTCAATGAAATCACTAATGCAAAGCTTAAGTGGTTGTTTGGTTGGTAAGCAGCATTAAATCATAGCCATGAGGTCATCTTAATACAAATCTTCCATACAACAATTATTTAAGTAATGAGACACATTGTCAAATCTGTGAATCATAAAATAAACAAAGTTCTATTTTGAACGTTCCAACCACTTTGGTCGTTTAAAGGTTAAGTTTTTTTTTTGCTTGAATCATTATTCTAATAAAAATAGAAGTCAATACCTTCACTCAACAAAATTCAAAAATCCCTTATGCGTTGCAATAATCAAGAGAAATATTAAGCTCACATGGTGTCAATACAGAGAGGTATTAATCAGTTGCGAGCTGAAAAGAAAACAGATAGATATGAAAGACACTTAAGAATCTCATGGTAGTCATCCACTCAGCTCTCCGTATATGAAAACTGAGGTCCATTATTACCTATTCACTACCTTATTCCGGAAAAGGATGAACTTGGGTTCACGACTTCTCACGACAGAATAGGAAGAATGTAGGTCTAAATAGTGAACTCATATAATGAGAAAGCAATACACGATAGAAAGTGGAGTTAATTGGAATCGTACATTCCTCGTCCCATCCTTTTCATTTCACTTATCAAATCACATTCTCTCATTACCACAATTATCGTAGCGAAAAAAATATATATACTAGTATTCAAACAATCATGTAACATGGTCCATGCAATAGCATTCTGTCAATATGTTTTGGAAATTTTTTAAATATGGCCATGACTTATTTACAATGTATCTTTCTCCTATTGTGAATTTCCCTGACTTTGCTAAGTCGGCAGTATTAGATTTAAAACGTTTCCTCTATACTGTTCCGCTGACCAGTTTTTTCTATTTTACTCACACCTGACTTTACCCATGACTTTCCAAGAAAAGAGTGTGAAGCTAACCTTTATCTACTATTTATTACCGATTAATCGAGAGCTGATAAATACCCAATCTGAAATAAAATATTAGTCATATATATTTATAGTGTTTAGATAGGTACCCAAAATTACATCGTCAAGGTATAGTTGTTAAAGTTAGGCTTCCTGTGTGGCGTAATTTCCGCTTCGTTGAGAGTCCAGCTATTTAGTTGTACATTTCCTTCATTGTAGCTTCATTAAGGCAAGAAAATCATTGCAAGTGATACTAATGATACAAGCTGACGCCGATCGTTTAAAAAAACTATGACTTTAATATATATGATTAATTAGTATGTATAATTCATAAAAAATTATTTTTGTGGAATTTTATAAGTTATTGTGGGGTTATTATATTAAGAATTAAAGTATAGTTTTGCTTAGTAGTTAAATTTGTTAAAAAATTAATTAAAGCTATATTAAAAGTGATAATATTTACGGTAATATACCTATAAGTATTATGTTATGAGTATTCTATTATTATAATTATTATACGGTATATTATATATACTATATATCATAATATTTTTTTTTTATAGTATATGATTTTCAACAGTATTTATAAACTTGTGGGGTGTTTCAAAACCCAGTAACTATTTGGCAAAAAAAAAATCGCACACGAGACTTTACCATCCAAAGACCGAAGTATGTTCATTAAATTTGTTCTAACGAATGAATCAGAATCCACGTGCATGCAGAAGCTGAATATTCGGTTTTAAGTTCCAGGATTGGGGCGTTGTTGCCAGTTGTGTTCGTCTGAATTCTAAACGTACAATAAAAGGGAACTTTGTTGCGGTTTGTGTGATCAGCTATGGCCGTCAATCATAGTAGCGTAATGACTGTTCCACGCTATCTGCACAGACGATTAACGCGTCCGAGCTATTTTCAACACTTTCAAGTGTGTTAACCAGAGACAATAGAGGGTAGGGGCTCCACGGTCAGGACTTATCCCCTATCAAAGGTTTCTTTCCGACAAGCTTCAATGACTATACCTCGCCCGGATGATCGCAATGAGGAATCCCGTCAAAGTTGCCACGATTTAGTCGGTAACGGCGCATGTATATCATAACCACTTGATAGAAATATCACCCAAACATCATTGTCTAGATATTTGGGATAAAGTATTTTACGTATTAATATATTAGCTATGAGAATGACGTAACTCTATATAGTTAATTTAATTATCATAAGCTTTATATGAGAGACCATATATATAATAAAGTTTTGTCTTTATATTATCTAGTAATAATAATACATATCATATCATTATTAATATTTCATATACTATATTTATATAGTATAGATATAATTTATACGATTATTTATTTAATTAAATAAGTATATTATCCATTTTAAATGTTTTGATAAAAACTAACAAGCCCCAGATCCATATATTAAGTGGATCAATGTTAAAAATTGATATATTGAGCTTAAAAAAATATAATTGCCACGAATTGTTCCTTAAGCGTTCTTTCCGATCTTGTTGTTCAGGTGTAGCAGATTAATAAATTAATGGTATTCCAGCTAATTAACTAATTAAAAGTGCCCCGCACGGAAGGAAAGCTCGAAAAGTATCTCCTCGCGCTAAATCGTATGCCCTAATACTTAGCAGTTGATTCAATAATAGATGATCGCGATAGTCGAGCCATGCTTTACTCCTGTCACATCAGGTCTCTCTTTTTTGGCGATAACATTATGCCTACATATTCGAGTAAAAATCGTCCAGAGTTAGTTATGACCGTCACAAACATCACCAACAAATAATGATAAATCTATTTATTATGTACTCAATTTATCAAGTTGAGAGCTATTTGCCTATACTCTGCTCAATGCAAATGTCTTTGTTTTTCAATTGCGTCAAAGTATTTTGATATTAAGAGATTGAAGCTAATATCTACTGGTCAACAAATGAATAATCGTGGTCCTCTTAACTATGTTTTTTGACCTGTTTCCTACATGTTTCTTTTCTCATCGCAGCAATTCAACATATAATCGCCTTATTTTTTGATACCGTCAAACTAGCTCAAATTTTGAATACTAGTTCGCACATGCATGGTTGTAAAATATGAAAAAACATTGCAAAATACGAGTAAATTATTCCCTGTGATGAGACCAAAATAGTTGGCAGATATACAAACAGATAAATCTCAAATATAAATTATGTATCTATTTGCTCAGAAATACTCATATATAGCACCTATGAGGATTCCTATTAATTGTATTATAACAAATAATACAAGAAAGTGTTATTTCATTTCTTTTCATATGAGGCTAAACACACAAAACATTTAGCAATTACTACAGGTTTTCAAAGTGAATTCGTACGCTTAAATGGAACTTATAGGAACACCCAATATGATTTTTGGATCAGCAGCATATTAACAACACGACATACCTAAAACAAGTGAAGAAAACAAAAATTTGTTTACCCAAATCCTATTGAATTTTTCATTATAGCGTTTGGAGAGGGAATCAAAAATTTTTATTGACACACCGCTGTAATCTATGTAGTTTTTTGGACGACCGAATCCCCAAAATTATATTAGTGGTAGTTGTCAACATTAGAGTCCAGGTTTTGCACCGCCAATAGAATGGTGACTAAAAAAAATGACAGAAATAATTTTTTTTTTAACGCATATTCATAAATGAAAAAAAGCTATATTTTTTTTTATTTGTCCTCACAGAACAATTATGTAATATTTTCACCTATATGTTTTTAAAGCTATGTATAACATCACTTTTTATTTATTTAGATTATCTGTATGTATACCCAACTGTTTTCATCAATAAACGGAAAAAAAAGAGAAAAAATTTGCATTTTCGATTTTTTAACATGTAGAAGTGTCAAAACTGGAAAGTGACAGAAAAACCCAATTCGATTTTTGAATTAACTTATAACAAAATACATAAGAAACGAGTATCGGATCAATAAAAAACAAATAAAATGCAAAATTTTGTTGACCTGTGGTATTATTCTGTGAACCAATAGAGTAAGTAATTCTTAATCAATGGAAATAAACAAGCAATAATTACTATCCGATATTAAGCTTTCACTTAGATTATCAGATGTTTAATGCTGTGTTAATTAAATATTTTTTTATTGTAATAATTCATTTTGACTCTATTTAGCGATATTAAAAACCTGTTTTAGAAACTATAGAACAGCGTTAAGTAACACACTTATAAACGCGAAGAAAAAATAAAAAATCACATCCTAAATCTTTTTATATAATTCTATTTTTAGTCTAATTATTGAGATTGCATATTTCTCTTTAATTGTGCTGTGTTCTCTCAATTCCATCCTATACATCCACGCCCTATTATAATGCGTGAGGTGAAGGGGACCGCTTTTCCTCGAGAACCTCTTAGTTACCGCTGATGAGACGTCGTGTTCTCTCGAGTGGAGCGGGACGAGCTGGGAGGAGCCGTTCAGAACCATTTACATGCACTAAAAGCTGAATTAAACTACCAACAATCCTACGAAAGTGGATTTCTATCACCGTTCCTTCCATAAATCATGAACTATGTTCAGATTTCCCTTTCATATTTGTCCTTAGGTTAGATGGTATTTTCACTGTCTATTATTTCATTTTATTTTTTTTTTATTTTCGTGAATCTGGATTCATACTTTTTTTTGTTTCTATTATGAAAAAAGTGAAAGGATAAATATATTTCATCTATTTAATTTGAACACTATCAAAATAAATCTCTGAATTGGGTTCGAATCACATTAAATATAATTACAAAACTTTTTGTATTTTGTATCTCGTTTTCATTATAATTTAAATTCATTTATTATTTTTTTTTCTTATTTTTAATTGGCAAAGTTAAAGTAGAAATTCTAATCTTATTTTTTCTTAATTGGTAAAGGCTCGTAAAGAAATTGGGATAATAATATTGTAGGGCAGTACTTAATTATACTTGTTCACGTATACTTATTTTGAGAGTTACTGTTTCACGTGTATTACAAGAATGGAATGTACCACAAAATCTCCTTGTTTACACTTATTTAGGTAATGGGTGACAAGATTTTATGCCCATAGGCGAAGGGTGGGTAAAATTTGAGGGTGTTTTAGAAATCTTTTCACAAATTTTTACTATTTAGACCAGAAAAATAAATTTTTATTAGTATATATAAAATTCATGAGAATTTCGGAATTGTTCTGACAACCCAAAAACTCCCCCCACCCCAACATCTATGACATCATACACATATTAGGTTGAAGGATAATTTTGCGAGTGACTGGAAGTCTGTATGATAGAAGCCAGAACTGCATTTTTGCAGCCCTTCCCCGAGACTCCTATCCCAAGCTGTAATCCTCTACTTCCATATTCTTCAGCGTCATGTCATACGAGTATTTAAGAAAGCAGGCGCTTATATTACAATAGCTCCTATGAGTGTGTGAATTGTTTTAAATTAGCAAGGATTTAATTGTTTGAGTGCAAAAGTTTTAGTTATATCAAATAAACCTTTTCCAATATAGGTTGATAGATTGTTTTAGGGATAATGCATATATAATAATGGCCATTGCATAGTCTCGTCACAATAATACTATCAGTAAAGTATTTGCACTATTTTTAAAATAAATATCTGCGCTCGTTATGAAGATTGGACAATCGAATTTAATTCTTCAAAATGAACTACAACATTGAATAATACTTTCGTTTTTCTATCCTAAAGAAAATAAAAACAATTTCTAAAGGTTACTGCAAATAACAGTTGTTTTTATTATTTTTTTTTTCACATTAAATTGGCTAGTCAAGTTGTAAACTTTTATTTCCTACATTCCTCTTTAATGGAATGTGTTCAATGAATATCATTTACACATATTAACACATTACATGAGTTTACTAAAACAGAAAGGTCTTTTAAATCACGTGGTTTGTTTTTGTTCTAATCATTTTATAAATACATGGAGAGATTGTGCGTTCTTTTAATGTTGATACTTGAACGTGAAAGTTGATTATGGAAATATAAAAAATTATTTTTTCTTACATATTCATTCGTAAATAATAACAAATAGTCATTCCTTCACTCAAAACATGTTGTTCATACACACACACCTATATATATATATATATATATAATATATATATATAATATATTATATATATATATATATAAAATAACACATGATACATATGCAGTTCTATCTTTAAAACTAATCAATATTATTTTATATAATATTATACAGTTTATATATATATATATATATATATATATATATATTATATATACAATATTATATATATATATATAATATATATATATATATAATATATATATATATATATGTGTGTGTGTGTGTGTGTATGTGTATGTGTATGTGTGCGTGTATGTGTGTGAACAACATGTTTTGAGTAAAGGAATGACTATTTGTTATTATTTACGAATGACCTATTAATTCCTATGACGACTGCACTACTCTTCATTATTTCTTTAATTTTAAAAGGTGTCTCAACCAACTGCAAATAACTCATAATAGGAGGTTGACCTTGGAGCAATTGACCTTGATCTATCTCAATTTTATAATAGGAGCAGACATAACATTGCTATTTACAATGCCTCAAAGACCCAAAGACCCAAATCCTTCATCTTTCTACTCGTCATAGTCTTCCATATGTCTAAGAACATCTTCAAAAACATACAACTCACAAACCTTCGCGTGTTCTCAGTATTCTTAGTGCTTTTTTACCCCTCCTTGAAGGATCATATTCTTTCTTTTACTAAACAATTGATCTCCGATCTTTCATGAATTTCTAATTGGGGCAGGAAAAAATATTGTTGTTTTCAATGCCTCAAAGAATCAGTTCCGTTACTTTTCCATTCGAGTTACACTTCCACATGTCTACATCCTCGAAAATACACAACTAAAGTTTTCGTTTGTCTTTAATATTCTTGTTTTTTTTTTCCTTGTAATTTCCTTGAAAGGATTACATTATTTTTCTTGTAATCTCCTTGAAAGGATTACATTATTTTTCTTGTAATCTCCTTGAAAGGATTACATTATTTTTTTTGTAATCTCCTTGAAGGGATTACATTATTTTTTTACCATACAAGATTCTTCACACCTTCCCATCTGCTTGCTCTTTATAGAGGCGTCGTTCCTATCTGTATTGAGGATGCCTCACACACATCTTTGGTGACTCCACTCACTCATAGCTCTCCTTGAAGAGGTTGAGTCTAGGGCTTTTCGTCTGATCATTTCTTTCGCTCTCACTAACTCTCAACCACTCTCCCCTTCTCTCTTTCCTCCCTTCGAATTGCTACTACTCAATCTCTCCTATATATCTATCTGGTACTACTATCAAACAAACTTGGTTAGTGAACATGAAAACATTCTCCTAAACTCTCCTGTCTAATAACTATATATTTGAAGAGGGTTCGTGAGACACATCCTTCCACACAGTCTCAATGTGCCTTTCTCGCTCGCTCCAACTTTTTTGACCTATGCTCAACGTTTCCTCGGGTCTGTATACTTTGACAGCTATAGTTCGAAATCTACGCAGTGAACTTCACCTGGTTGAGAAGATGAACTGAATGCTATGAGGCGTCCCTTATATATATTATATATTTCATGGCCACCACAAATTATATGTGATCACTACCTCCTGATGACTGTCACTTATTGCTATACACATTAAGTACATGTGTTTAGAGGCATAAGATCGTGGGTGTGGAATGTACTTTTTTCTCTAGATGTAGACAGAATTTTCTGTATTAGGGTAACATGGGTGAAAAGCTACTAGAGAGAACCTATCATATATATATTATATACTAACATATTGTTACAGGATATAACTCTAGACAGTATTGGCATTCCTATGGATGTATAGAAATGTATATAATGTGTATAAAAGTTATGCCTCTACTATATATAACTACTTACATTTTACTCACCTAGGAAAATTTTTCCGGATTAACCTATAGGCGTATATTATGTTCATAAGTGATAGTAAGTCAGGGTGAACCCTATTCATCTAAGATCTAAAGCTATTCATGGAAAGGATGTTACCAGGGCCTATATATAGTAGTAATATTGAGCGCGATGCTGTGATTTATGTTGTGCCAATTATTTAGTCTTATTGAAAAATATGGACCACCGTAACTTAATGATATGATTAAATTGAGAGAGAAACCCGTGTGATGAGGGAGGTAATCTCCTGCTCAGGGATACAGCCAATTAAAATAACAAAACAGTCCGTATGTGATCGTATCGTCTTTTCATTAACGTAAGATGTTATACTAAAGGCTCATCTTAAATACACAATCGACGTTCATCTATGCTCGATGTACGAAACTATTCGCCTAACTAGTGCTAAATACGACGGAACGTAAACTAGCAAACCTGATTCGTTGCCGAGTCTGCTCCTAACACCTCCACTCTCCTTTTCATTCTGGTTTGTCCCATATTACTCTGTTATTTCTATATAGTTGTTATTATATGTGTGAACGACGAAAATAAAATATAAAAAAATAATATATATTCTCTATTCAAATGATCAATGTTTATCTATATTATCATTGCTTGGCGTATTTTGTCTTGCTCTATGCGTCTTCTCTTGCTTTTTAACGTATATCCAACTACTAAATGATGATGTAATATCGATAACCGTATTATCATAATGGAAAATCGGGATATTACTCAACGTACAAATCCCAATATATATTAGGTTCCACTACTCTGACTCAATTAATACGTATTCATTTTATCATCTCGTTATTTAATGATGTATGTCAATTTTATAAAATCAAGTTATTGATTTACAATTAACTTTTTGATTAATCTTGAAAGTGACAGCAATAAATCATAGATTAAAATGTAGCCCCTTTATGCTAAATATACTCCCAATAAATATGTTTGTAATATATCACTCTTTGAAAATATATCTTGCTCTACAAGTTATATACAAACATTTACATAACCTGTACTATGACTACACAATAGCCATCTCACAAGAACTGTTCGATGTATGATATGCTCTCAAAAACTATTATATACATTTTCCAGGTAATAGCTACATTCAATAAATTATATCAATATATTTTGGGGATACACACGCCGTTACCTTCCTCTGTTTTTTTATTATTTTCTGATGTAATGACTTATATATATATAAGTGATGTATATAATACAAAGTATATAAAATATATCAAATATAAATAATTAAATAAACTCTTCCATTATGACTATGATAAAATAAATTTCTAATTTCAATTATTAAAAATAAGTTTTACAAATATCAAAGAAAGATTTCTCAAAAGTATATGCTGTAGAGTTTAAAGATATATAATAACTATTATAACATTCATATTGTATAGAAGAGGCTCTAATATATATATAATATATATTATTATATATTTATATATATTATATATAATATATATATATATATATATATATAATAAATATATGGTGTATATTATATATTTTAAAAAATGACAGAACTAATTAAGTACCTAATTCCCCAATCGATTCAGGTATAATAACCTTATATAATGTTTCTTAGATTATATAGCTTATCATAAATATTTCCTCAGTGTATTCTATAAATATTCTTTTTCACTTATATAGCGTATAATACTATAGTATTATAATGTACTCAGGTTTCTCTGAAATAGGTATATATTATTTATATTGTGCTACCGTAGTATTTTTTTTCAAATTCATAAAAAAAACTTACATTTTCCTAACTATGGTACATATTTGGTCCTTCTGTGAATTATTCGAGTATGAGGTAGTGACATAGCTACTCTATTGTATTCCTTATATTGACTTCAGTAAAACCAGCTATCTCATAAGTGTATTATAGGTTCCATAATTCTTATTATATTATATGTAATATTATGTATTTTGTTAATATGAGCTGGGTCTATACTCCTCTTGATAAACATTAACATAAATAGAATAGTATGATTATCTCATACTCATTTTGATGTAGCTCCATTTATAAATATATTATTACTGTTATTATTATAATATAATCAGCAATCTTCATATATCTGCAAGGATTGTTGCAACTTTTGTCTTTATTATCGACTGTACTAACCATCATACCGCAAAATTCATATTACCTGGTGTTATATTAAATATAAATGACTACGGTCGTTAATTTATGTGTTATATGCTACGCATTTATTCATTATCTACTTTTATAAAGCTAATACATATATTAACAATGGGTTTATTATTTCATCATATTATATTCGTCGCAATAGAGAAAATATTCAAATTGTGAAGGGTTTTTAATATTATTTATATTGTTACAAACAGCGTCTTCAGTAAATATGGGAATAATATTACACTGCTTCGAATTTTTTACATGATATTTGCGGCAATATCGCCAATTATCACATACAGGCACAAATATAGTGTAATCCGGTATATTTTAATAAGTCTCTATCATGAAATGTGGCTATGAATTACACCAAGAAGTGTGATCTCACTATAAGATGTATGTGGTTCAGAGAAGCCATATACGACTAAATGTATGACTTCTATCATAGTATATTATAGCGATACTATAGCAAGATTCTCATGACTATCGGCTCAAAAAATTATCTGACCATAATAATTTTTTTCAATCTGTTGACACATAATTTTCTTCTCAATGGTTTATCCAGTTACATCGAGGAACAATCTACAAAGTTATATTCCGTTGGGAAAAAACAATCTTAGATTAATCAAGATATAGTTATAATGCATAATATTCTAACTATCAATCATCAGAAGATAATTCACGTGAGTGGTAGTAGCATTATCATCGGATAGAAAACTTAATTATAGTATGATAGATGATACTTATTCTATTAATCTTAATACTAATTATATTGATTGCTTTTGAATTTCCATATATACTAAATGACTACTAAATATCGGAGAACGAGTGTTTAAATTATATTATTAACCATAGATTGACAATAAAGTCTAAACATTCCCTTCTAGCAAGTAAATACCCATATTTATTTAATATAAGAATATATAGATTATATTATATTGCAGTGTGAAAATTTGGGAATAGGAGGTGTTAGATTATATTCTCTTTGTTATCACAAATAACCTATATAGCAGGTTTAAATGCATTTGCAAAAATATTTATTAGCAAAAAACTTGGAATGCATTGGGATTAGAAGGGCTGGACTGTGTTTATTTCTTTCATCATTGATAAAATAAAAGTATATTGTATATTTTAAAAGAGATTATATAGTGATTAGTATATCGTACAATATTGGTAAATTTCCTCCATGAATTGTAAATGGTGAGATTACGGAGTTATTATTAAATATATAATTTTGTATCATCTACTAGTAAAGTATCAAAGCCTATTTTACGTGAATAAGCGAAATAAATACTTTCTTTATATACTGGTATTTATTTAATTATTTGCAAGTAAGTTTTCTTAAAATTCACAAAATACATACATAAAGGTATTATAACTTATTTGATTATTTTATCTTTATGGTAGCAGATACTTAACAGTCTTCTACTATGCAAAACAAATTAATGATTTATTAGTATATAGTGATAACCTCATATATCGAAAGAGTGTAAAATAAATCTATTATGGAAACTTTAGTCTAAATTGAGTATATCTATAAAAGGCGATAATTGCAAGCGTTTTTCACTCGTATTACAAATTGAAAGTAACGAGTGTTCGCTTCTCAATACAGACGTAAACTAAGATAAAGATACGCCACTACTACAGTAGCGATTCCAGATCCAAGTGTCCATATTCTTTTTGACTAATCGTTCTTCATGTTGAATCTATCTCGATGTTGTTAAGATCTTCATCTCTTATAGAACTGAATACTCTTGGCTTGTTTACACAGCATAGTCTCTCTATATGACTCATAGATTGCTAACGCCATCGACTCTCCACACCAAGTTTCTACCGTTGATTTCGAACTACATTGCTTACATGTTCGAATAGATGTTGAATGATGTGACGGAAAATGTAAACTTCGATGGTAAAAGAGAAGAGCTCGGAAGTGGTCGAGTAGTTACAATATATATATCTCGCTATTCATAGACAAAATAGAAAACAAATGACAGAGTTAAATTAATATCACTCTTAATATTATCGACGGGGAGATTTAAACGGAGAGAAATATGCTGTCTCATACTTGGATTCATAATCTTGAATTATGCACATTTAGTCAAATCGTTAAAAATCATATGTATCTAAGTAACTAAGAATTTGTCGACGACCTCAACTATTCTGAGTTTAGAAAGGATGAAAGTATTCATAATCACAATATATCAAAGACACCAAGTGGAGACTTAAGTATACATCTTCAAAAGGGATATGATATAGTAGGTTATAAAGTCTCTACATCAATTTAGCAAACGGAGACAGTTTACCGGCTCACGACTTACTACTCGAGTAGTTAATCTCGCAGCACTCATGGGAGGCCACAATACGCACTTCAACTAGACTCAAAACCATAAAGGGAGGGGAGGTAGAATATAGAAATACCCAAAGACTACCGTTTCTATAATTATATTTCTTTGTTTGAAAAGTATGTACACAGCTGGTTAGAACTATCACAGTTTTCCAATTCCAAGAATAGCATTAGTGGTGTAATTCGGAATGTAAAATTTGTAGCTAAAAGGTTCTTTTATAATTTTAAGAGTTACAAACTTTTCTCCAATTTTTTATTCGTTAAGATTTTACGTTACTAAGAGATATATTAGTAAGATTTTGTTAATGATGTTTCTGCGTTTTTAGACAGATGACATGAAAAGTAAGGAGCATACTTCATAAAAAGATCACCCATTTGCATTCCTGTGGCACAGTTCAAAACGAAAATAAACTAGATCAAAGGGTTCAGGATTTTATAAAGGAGAGATCTACCTAATCATAGTTTGCATATTAATAAGTTTAATGCTCATATACTTAAGTACTGTATGTGTATTATCGCACATCATAAATAGAGAGGAAATATATCTTTATCTATCTCATTACTATCTACTCGTGACGTGTACAAGTCTATAACACTCAATGGTATTTGTTCTAAAATTTCATTATCTATCTTATAATTAAATAGATATTTCTCTTAAGGATAAAAATGTTTTAATGTGATTATTAGCTCCAACTTATCTATAAAAGTAACACAATGCATATAGTCCCTCAACATCTTTTACCTCTGCCAACTTGGGCTCTCGAGATGAAAAACAGCAATTTAATATTTCGTGATAGTACCAAAATAAAGTACAGCGTTTATGTCAACGTAATTTTTTTCATAATAATACAGTTTAAGTAGTGATTATTATAACAATGTTACTCTCATCAATTATTCGGCCCTATAGATATAATATATTAAATTTCAAAATATCAGTGTCTAATAATATATAAAAAAGTATATATATAGTATATTATTACTGATTATATATAATATATGAATATTCTCTACTAGTTAATTTTTAGGTTATATATATATATATACTCGATGATATTATAATATCACGATATAGATAATAATATTGAATAATATTGCAAATATAGACAAGTTTCAAACCTAATATATATTTCCACTAATCTATTTTATTAATATATATTAATAATATACTATATATTTATATAATATATATATATTATATAATATATATATATTTTATTATATTCAATATAAATATTTATATAAGGAGTAATATGTGTAAAATAACTACCTTATTAATCTCGAGAATTTAAGATTATTACAAGAGATCTCTCATATTTAGGTCTTTCTTAATAATATTATATATATATTTATGCGAATAACTTGTGTTAAGTCTTATTAATTTGTCACTCTCCGTAGATTACGAGCTCACTTATAAGTAGGATTCTCACTACTTATATTTTTATATTTTTAATTATCAAAGTAAACTGAGGTGGATATCATTATGCCACCGAGTACATAAACATGAGTCTCAGTACTTAACGAGTGACCCAAAGGCGAATATCAATATCTCTCTTTCGTGGGTGCCGCGCTCTAACAAAATGTCTTCAAGGGTAATATTACACATCACAATTATGGCTATCTAGAGTAAAATATAATGATAATTTTAATATATATATTCTTTTAATCCAAAATCTTATGGTATATGTTATCACATCATATTTACACCTTCTCTCTTCCATGCGATACATGCTTTTTCGCTAGATTTCGCCTTATGAAGAGATACAATGAGTATTCCTTCATATTCATGAAGTGTGCTGGATCTGAGATGAAATAGCGTTGTAGAATAAAGCACCTTACTCTTGCTGGTTATATATACAGGAACAGCTAGTCTATTACAGTAATTTTTAAAACTAAATTTGTTCTATTGTGAGTGTATTACTGATTGGTGATTCGTATTTGATCTCACATTCACATATACTCATATTAATGAATTCCACTAATATCATGATGCATCTTAAACATTCTTATTTTGATCAGGACTGATTACATCATATTCTTAAATCTCTTATCTCCAACACGCTAATCCCTTCGCTATTACTCTATCGTTCTATTAATAATTCATGTTATTCTAGCACTATGCTTACGTGGGATCTTTATCTAGTTATAAATAGTTATTTATACCCAACCAGGACAGGTTTATTTTACCACTCCTAGTCATAACTACTTTACACTTGATGCATACTCATTAGTCTATACCATACTTTTCTCCATTCTACTGTTCTATTTAGTGTGGAAGACTGATACTCTAATGCATGAATACCTTATCTCAGGTTTCCATTAGAGGTTTACTCTCGATAGATATGGTGAGTGGAGTGGTTAAACGTCTTTGTTTTATAAGATAGCGTAAGTGGCTGATTTCTTGCTTAGTACTGTATAGTAGAGTAATACGTTAATATTTATATGTGCTGGTATATATATAAATGCTCTCAAAATTTGTCTCTACATGACTCTACTCATCTACAGTTCAGTTAATATTGTTACTCGTACTCACATGTGCTCCGTTTAACTCTATATCTCATATGGAATATGAGGGTAACTGCTCTCTTGCATATATTGCTATATACGTTATTTACTAAAACCTTTTTAAGGATCAGTAGAGGCACACTCATATGTAATTGTCTATACCGGCGTCGTTCCGTCTCATAACCGATCTACTCATCGGAATAAACCTTCCATGATGCATTTTTGCTCCAATTGATGAGTAGTTGAATTTAGGACACATGCCAGATATTTACGCTGGTGTGTTGTGCTTTACACGCTCCTGATATTATATAGAGTGGTGAACATTTGTCTCATTTGCTTTCATATCGTAAGCGCATAATTGTATTATGGAGAGAGGGATATTATGTTAAACTCTCTTAAAAAGAGAGAGATATAATTATTTAAAAATTGATTTTTCATCTGAGATTATAGCAGGTAGTGAAAATTAGATTTAATGCATCCTGTAATAAAACTAAAAGATGCTCGCGCTCGCGCTCCCTACCTTCGTGCTTGAAGCAATGAAAGGTTAGAATACCATATAGCATGTAGATTAAATTTGTTGAATTTTTTACTTATATTATATAGGATAAGATTGATTAAGTTACCATTGTGTCATCCCACTCAACCAAGGTAATTACCAATGAAATAATAAGGTTTAAATGAATTTATTGTTTTAGGCGGTCATTATATACACTGAATCTTGAATTAGATTATTATGGTATATATTATATGCTCTACTTATCATATAGTTCAAATATTATCCTGAGGGATTTTTAATTTAATAGGATTAGCCACAAAACACGTTTCACCGAACGTACCGATACCTCTAAAGTAGGAACTCATTGACAAGTTTTAAGGATTGGGATAAAAAATATACTGTGTTCTAATACTTCTACTTCATAACGCATTGAATACTTGGCTTATAATAGCTGAGAATTGTGGCTGGCAGTTAGAAACCATAATACTAAGACCTTGATATTTTATTAGTATATGTTAACCTAAAATTAGACTCTGATATAAATGAATAGATATGTGTAGCTATCTATTAAATTGTTTCATACTTATCATCTCAGAAGCTTTGAGTTTTATCTCTACTCAAAGTCAAAATAATAAAATTGTCAAAAGATGCTGTTTGGCCCACTTTAAATTGATTATCCAGTAGAGAGAGGCTAAAATGTGGAAACTTAGGTAACAGATGCTTAAAAAAGCGAAATTCGCAATGATTTCGATAACTTACATGTATATGAAGATTTCCGTTGATGGCTAAAGTACTCTTTTTTTCATTTTATTTTTTTCTCTCTCTCTTGTATATATCGCTCGTTTTGTGTTTTTTTTTTCCCCCCAGGTTGATCTCCACCCAGAAAAGTAAACTTGAGATGGTGTGAACATTGTCATACCTACAAGAGCGGCTTAACTGTTACATACTAGCCATTTTGCTACCCACTCTTCCCCGCCTCCAACCCCGCGCTAACCACTGTTATAATTCGTGTTAAGTAATAATCTCGGATCGTTATAAAGGCTCGTGGCATGCATTCCAATTCTCTATACATGATTTGAACTAATTAATTTGAATAAATCTTTAAGTGTATTTAATCAGCAAGTATAATCGTTCTTTCTCATACACAGAGACTCGTGGGAATTTTATAACATTTTCACAATCCCTGTAAAGGCAATAATACCAGGCTCTTCGAGACCACTCTCTCTCTCTCTCTCTCTCTCTCTCTCTCTATATTATAATAATTAATATATTACTAATAATACCATTATAACTTTATATATATGAAACAATTATTTAGAATTATTACTTGCTAGTTATACTCTATATATATAGCAAGATTTAAGAACACTACTGATGAGTGACTACATAAAATATTATATTTAGGTATATCATATTAAAGTGTTAGTATCGAAATATATATAATAATAACTATATATACTAATACTTTTATATTACGTTTATATACTCATTTTAGTGATGATAGGATATCATCTCTATAGTTTACAGAATTATAAATACAGCTTAATAAGAATCGATAAGATAATATTAAAATATATATAATATTATATATATCAAAATATAACTTTTCCGACTAAAATTTCCTCCAAACTTAAAAATTCAGCTTTAAAATCATACGTTTATATATATATATATATATATGTATATTAGGCTATATATATAAATAAGATATATATAGGAAATATATCAATATAAAGGAGGCTCACCTGCGTGAATTACTCTATTATATATAAAGTCGCTCTCTTCACCTTTGCTAAAACTAACGAACACCTAGAGTAGACCGCATTAGCATATTGAGACTGTCGGAAAGCTCTCTCTGTCCACATACACAACATAGGCGTGCCACCGCGCGTCAGTCATGATTCCGCAAATCGGCTCGAGGCCCTGTTCCTGAATGAAAGTTATATGTTTCCCTTAAGACTACTCGCTGAGGAGTTTTAGGAGTGCTCTGTAGCCGAATGAGACTGTGACAGACCACAGAGGGTGGGCATCTCTGGAGCGCGCGTCAGGCTCCCAGTCGTGGAGCAGAAAGAGGAAGGGCCGAGGGAGGAGCGTGCCGGATATCGGAGGAGGATAGCTCGGAGAGAATGGAGAACTGCGTGATATCTCTGTCGAGTAGGCTGCTAGAGGTTCGTTTTGATACGTTTGTCTCTGGCTTATTAAGAAATCGACTGGTAGTGGGGTATGAATATTCTATATTCATACTTATCTTCTTATGATTTATAGCTAAATTAATACAAATACGATCTATATAACTATAATATATCATAAAAATAAGGATTGTAGTATAATATTATTTAATCAAATCACCCCCCCTACCCCCCCCCCCCCCCTACCCTATAATATTATACCTAATATTATACTTCATAATATTGGCTGCTTTGTGTCCTTCCTTATATAAGAATGACCTAATACTCATCAAATACATAGCTAAGTACTTAGTATAAAACCTCACTATTATTATTAAATTGGTAACCCCTGGACGCGCGGGCCCACGTACCGCCCCAATTCATATACCCATAAACTATACTTTCCCCCCCCCCTACGATCATACGCTCATATTATTTCTTAATAATATATTCCAATATAATATATAAGTATATAAGAAGAAGTTGGAATCAAATAATTGGTAATAATATAGTAAATATAAAATAACATATAAACTCCTCACCATCACCTCTACCTACATCCACCCACTCCCACCACACTAAATATACTACCTCTAAATTATTATTATAATATAGTGAGAAATATATATATCTCTCTAGTATGATAGAAATATTGAGATCCTTTACTAGTATGACAAATCGTAAACATTTAATACTCTCATTGATAACTTAGACACATATGACCAGTATCGGAGTATATTTATATATATTATATATAATATATGTGACTTCTACTATATCAATTACATCAAACTATATTATTACATACCTCAGTTAATTATACTCATTAGGATAATATATCGATTATATACGCGTAGAGATCTTATCGACTATCTCTCGAGAAGAACAATAATATAAACTCTCGATACCATAACAAAATCGAGGAAAAGAGAGAGCGTGAGAATTCGATCTAGTGTACATGTGTCCCTTATCAAAAACGAAGAAAAGTTTTACTCGTTAGTTATCAAATCTCTCTCACGTCAACCAATTTTTTATAATTTATTGAGTGTGAGAGAAAAATACAAACTTAAAAAATATATCCAAAATATATTATTATGGAAGAAAAAATCACACAATCCATCACGATATGATAAAATGATTTTTATGAATTTTGTGTATAGAAATAAAATTTATATATGATATTGTCTGTTTGGTCCATTGACATCTTCACTTCTACCAAGAACCTTCAATTGTGAGCCTGCTAACTTTATCTTAATTGTATCCAGAAGAAATTTTTTCTAAAACCATACATAAATAGTAATATCACCTTAAAATTTTCAAAGCAATAACTTTTACGCCTTCTACATATATATGTAATCTTCTCATTATTTATCATACTATATATACGTGAACTGTTTGTTGGTAGGTCCATGAGTGTAATGTGAGTCTAATAAAGAGATTTTGGTGTTTATTTATTGAGACTTTTGAGTTGTTCTACTTAACTAAACTATATACTGATACCTATTTCTATTTCGTCTATGTTCCTTGTAAGGGTACTATATTTCTCTAGTGTGACCTGAGTACTCTCACTCTAATAATGGTAATGAAGAATGTATATTTATTCTTCAAATATAAGGTATAACCTATAATAATTTTTATATACTAATTATTAAATAATAGCTAATATACGTCGTTACGATATATCCCATGAATGTAAAAAGTGTCAAATTGCACTTTATATGGTCAAATATCGGATCCTGTTGAGTTACATAAAATCTATCAAAAATCTGATGTGCTTATTCTTAGATATCTTAACTTCCAATTGTATAATGGTAATATATTACACTGGTAAATAACGCCTATTATATATATACTATACTTAATTAATACTGATAGTGCTAAGTTTTGTAACAATATATATATATATAATTTATTAACAGAGGAAAAATTTTAATACAATTTGTGGGTAAATATAAGAGTTATTCTAGTAGTTTTCATACAACTACTCTCTCACAAAGAACTTGCTAGGTGTGCCAAGCTGTCATTACATCTTTAATTCTTGCTCAGAGAACAAAATAACTCAATAATTGTTACAATAATATCAATATAAAGTATAACTTAATATTATTATATGTATTTAGCCTAATTTATTTTATTTATATATATATATGTACTTATTATATAATGCATTTAAATCTTTATGTATATGTATTATTGTATACACATGTGCATGTATTTATGAACCCAAATATTAGTACTATGTTTATATAAAAATGTATACTAAAATAACATATAACACTAATGAGATTCTATATTATATATATATATTAATATATTTAACTAATTATATTTTAAAATGTTATTTTATCTTATTTTATAATATTGATTTTGTATATATAATAACTCCATGTATTATTAGTATCTATTTCATATTGATAAACCTAGTTTTTAATAATGTACTCATATCCGTATATATACTATATTGAAATATTTATTCTATCACTTTTTACTCTGCAATTGCATCATGGTGTAAAATGTATATATATATGTATATATATATATTTAACTATAATATCTTATTTATGCTCATTTCAAATTGATTAAATTATGAATAATTTCGATTATAATCTATTCCGTTACTTATTATGATATAAATATTATATATAATATATATATATTATATTTATATTATTTAGCGAACATGAATATTAGAATTAATCTGGGGATACATGAGAAAGTTATATTATTATACTCTCACTCTTATATATTCTAATTATGTTATATATTTTAAGGTATAATATATATATATAAATATATATATTGGAAATATATGTTTTATATGATTATTATATATATTTATGTTTTTATGCGCATGTGTTTCTAATAAATGCCCCATATAGTATATATAATTAATATATATATATACATTATGTAACTCAATATAATAAGCTTATATTTTCTAATACCATAAATTCTTTATATTAATTAAATATTTAATTTAATATATAAAATATACTAATTTATCATACTAATCATTACTACTAGTTTAGTATATGTACGTATATAGCGTGTAGTGAAGTAATATATTAATATAATAGTAGGCGAAATCCTTTATAAATAATACTCACTCACTTATATTTGTAAAAAAATTATTATTACTATAATTATATGTTATACTTATACTCCTATATGTTTTGTTTCAAGATTTCATTGCTTATATATAGGTCTATATATACTTATTACTGAAGATATATCAATAATATAATAAATATATCTATATGATGATCAATATAATAATTATGAATATATTATTATAAAATCTTTTTTTTCTAATTATAAATATTTCTAAAAAATGAATATTATAAATATCTCTAGATAGAAGTATAACCGTTATGATATAATACAATATATATCATCTTAATAGACTATTCAGAAATTTATACTTTTGATATATTGAGTGTAAGGGGTGATAGCATTGGAAAAGGATTAAAATAAAAAGAGTTTACCCCTAATGTTTAAATTGCACAGTTGCGTCGGTGCAACATGGCACGCAGTCCTCTCTCTTCGGCGAAGCTCTTCCCCCAAAGCAGAAAGACTGTAAAACAAACAGAAATAAACGGAAATGAGTAAAAATAAATAGAAACCAGAAAGAGACAGAAAATAATAAAATAAACAGAAACCAAATTAATGATAATAACAAAAACAGAAATAACAATATAATATATATAGATGAATATCTTAATAAGTATAAATAAATATATTTCAAAATGGGAATAGTAATAATAATATAATAAGGTAATAATAATATAACAACATTGAATAAATCAATTCTTACGAAGCAGAAATAATAATAAATTAAATGAATATATTATATATAATCTCACTCAATGAGTGAACTAATGAAATGATTTTAGATGGAAAAGAAGTGAGAGTAATAGGACGAGTGTCCAAATAAATATAAAATAGTGCGATGATAATGTTAATGATAATAAGTTAAATAAATAACTCATAATGTATCATGAATAAAGTTTCATTAATAATTAATAATAAATAGATATACATAGGATAATAATAATAATAAATAATAATCAACTCATAAAATATTATCGTGAATCATACCATTTTAATTAATCAGAATAGAACTAATGAGAAGTGATTAATTTACTTCAATTAATAAAAGTGAAGGTGAGTGATATTAATATATATACTATTACACTCTTTTTCAAACTGTAACTCTTGAACCCGTGGGAAGAAAAACTAGACTTAATTATATAATAATAAAAATAGCTAATAATCAATAATTAAATCTAATTAGTGTAAGATGAGGAGAGTGTGAATAAAAAAATCAATAAATTAATAATAACTATATACATTATTATTATTATAATATATAAAATATACATAAAATGCATAATAAATTATTTACTAATATCTATTACCATAATAATAATATTATTTATAAAGTAGTCAGAGAAATAGGTGAATAAATAAAGTAATAAATGAAATAGATCACAATACGATTCTACATGCGAGACAAGATAAATTCTTAACTACAAATTGAACCATATAGAATAAATACTTAAATTAATAAAAGTAAATATATTAAGAAGAACAATTATATAATAAACTAATTTTATAAATTAAGGTTTCATTTATCAAATTGGTCTACACTACACACGTATCCTCTATCAACTCCTATAAATCAATTTAAATAAATTCAAACCAATCAATTCATAATCATCTACATACCTATATACATCAATATCCTCTCATACAATTAATAATAATCTATCATATAACATCAATCTAATAGAAATATATTAAAATATATACAATACTCATACATTAATAAACCATAACCTTAATACCTGTAAATGCAATAAATTTCACAATTCGACATTCCTCTTCTCATCTAATACATTCACATAACATTAATACTCGCAACACCATACACTCAACATAATCCTTACACCACCCAACCTTATGCTGACCACCTAACTTTACTCATCTCATATCTCTGTGCTAATACACTCTATAACTATATGTCATAACGTTTAAAATCCATTCCGTTAAAATTCTTCTTAATATTCCCCCAATTTCATATATCCCCCCCTCAGCCTTATCCATATGAATATTATTCCCGTCAATTTAATTAGAATCCATTATATCACTTATCTCTAATAAATAATCATCACACCATCATTATTATTCCTCAATTAATCACCAAGCAGTCATAATCTATGGATTATGCCTATCATAGACTCTCATTTTCCATCAATATTTATTTCTTCAGCCTAATAAGTACTATACCGATTAATTACCTAAGTCATAACACTAATCATCCTCAACATCAATATATTAATTATATCTTAAAATCCCCTGCAGGCTAAACTAAATAATAATGCATATCTAATTCTAACTTCCTAATAAATATAATATATTATAAGATAAATCATAAAGGACTATAATAATTAAGAATAATTTATGCTTAATTATTAATAATAATAATAAGAATAATATAATACAAAATAAATAATCCAATCAATAATAATAATAATAATTAAATAATGAAATAATAATAATATAAAAAATAATATAATTATTTAAATATTAAATATAATATATAATTAAGCTAAAAATCTCAGAAATTAAAAAAAATAATGATATAAATTAATTATTAATAAGTCTATAAGTTAATAAATATAATATACTATACATTTTATACTTTAACAAACTCACACACAGAAGGTGCGTACAAAAAAAATTAGAATGACAAGAACTATACAGCAAGTTCATAATTATATATTAATAATTATAAACATATATTTAAACTAGACAAGTCCTTAATTTGAAATAATAATACTTAAATAAAAATATATAAAACTTATCTCAAATTATATCTTAATAATGAATAAGTACACAAATACAAGTGTCATTCTATATGAAATTAATAATGAAAATAGTATTAATGATGATTGTTGAATATATAATAATAATATAAACAAATTAGTAATAATAATAATAATAATAATAATAATAATAATAATAATATTGATAATAATAATAATAATAATATAACTCAAAGAGTTAATAATAATAATTAAATTACAATATATTAAATATATATAAGATTTATAGTAGAATAAATAAATAAATAAATTACTAAAGTTCAAATCTTAAAATGAACTAATCAATGAGCTATAATATTAATAATCACAAAAAAAAAAAGAGTTAAGTTTTTGTTCGTGTTCGGAGGACTAAGAGACATTTCAATCTTACCAATCCAAGACATAAAAACTATAATATTATTTATAAAAATATTAAATTAATATTTGAAATAATTATTATTATTATCTAATTTATTAATAAAAATAATGAATAATGAATAATAATAACTCAAGCGCAATAATATCGAATACTATAATAAGAGTAATAAAATGTAATAAGAATGATAAGTATAGTGAAGTAAGGAGACAAAGTGAGAGTGTAGTAGAATTTAAGATAGATGAAAAGTGCTATTATATATTGTAATAAATATTTATACATTCATGATAATATAAGCTCTATATTTATAAGATTAGAGAGGTAATTAATAATTAATAATAAGCGTCAATAAATTAAGTGAATAAACTCACATGCATAAGTAGTAATGCAATAATAATTATCAATATATCAATAATAATAATTATTGATGACTCAGCTGATGAGCGAACGTCAGATGACGAAGCAAATCAACAAAAGATAAAGCTCTCATAATGGCAATCATTAAAGATAAACACTCACTCATATCAATCAGTTTAGGAGTTAATAATATGATGGATAATCCTATCAAATGGTTTTAGAATATGGAAGGAAGATAACTCACTAGAAAGGTAAAACTTATTTAATAAGAGACCAAAAGAAAAGGTAACATGTGTCTAAGCTCAAGAGGCCAAAGAAGAAAGCAAGTATACAAACTTCAAGTGAATGCTTGCATTAGAGATAAGTAAATGGGGCATATAAGAAAGCGCACGCAATGCTAAAAAAAAGAACGTCACCATATGCGAAGAGAAGCTAATTCTACCTGCTGCAGTTGAAAGTATTTATGTGGAACATAATATGGATATGAGTCCGGATTGGGGGAAAAAAGCACTTTCAAAAGAAAAGGTTCCCTGTGTCTGACAACATATATTAGTCGAAAAAATTCCAACATTATAGCGGAAGATCTCAAATGATCAGCTTAATTTGAAAAAATAAAGAAAATGAATGTCAACCTTTGATTTAGTTCTGGACTCAAAATCTACGGATTCGCAATTTAATTGCTATGTTCGAGTTCGTGACGTATTGATATTAAAGAAGATCGTTCTTTTTTTGTAAAATATAATGCAAGTAACAAAAGCTCAAAGACTTGTGTTGGAAGATCCTGATTACATTATGAATGAGATAAGATGAACAAAATACGGAAAGTGGAAGGCAGAATAGGCGATTAGCAGTAATGATCTGGTGCGACGGTGGTGGACGTATCAATTCTGGTCAGTTTAATTGGCGTTGAGCCGTATTCTTAAAAAGAAAGCCCACGCTATCTCATTCGATGGACATATCATGTATCTCAATATCACATATAAATATATTAGTTGCTCTTCTGTCTACAAAAGAATCTTATGTATATATTTTTTAATTCCACTCAATATGGTTTTAGAAGTGACGCCACCCACCAATCACTCCGCCTACCAACTCCTCAATCCCTATTCCTTACACACTACCACCCTCCACGCCCACCATATCCCGCGCCCAAACCCCCCCACTACAACCCCTCACGCGCCTACTACTCACCCTCACACACACACTCCACCACTCGTCTTCACTGATTTCAGTACATAAGAAATGGTGCTTTTAAATTAAAAATTTAATAATTGAGATCTCCACATAAATCTGAGAGTGCATATACTTACTCTGAGATATGAGCAATAATAGATAATAACTGGATATAACAGACATAGTAACTAAATTTATATAATATAGTATATTACGCTAATAGTGTGAATGTACTAATTTATAATTAATATATTATGATAAAAGAATAAATTAATGAGAAGTAAATACATCACCTCACTAGATGATATTAGTCATAATAGAAATAATTGCAGGTACACTAATTTTTTAATAATAATAAAAATTAATACATAATAGATAATAAAAAATAATAATAATTAATAATAATAATATATAATAATTAATAATTAATAATCAATTTAATAATAATGAGGTGAAGAGCAATTATTTATTATTGTAAATTACAATAATTGAGATATTTATATAATAATTAAATATTCTATTAAAATAATAGAATCTATATATACGGCTGAATTCTAGGACGCTAAATATGAAATTAATATTGGAATAGAAAGAAAAGACAGAAGAAAAAAATATATAGGAGCTAGAGACAGAAAAAAACAAGAAAATGTGTACTGAACATAAAAAAAATAGAGAGAGAGCACTAGTGGAAGAGGAAAAATAAAAGAAAGTGAGACAAGGACTGTTTCACACTGTACTTGAGCAAGCAGTTATGCAACATGGAATTACAAAGTGAAAATTGAAGAACGTAAGAATGCTGAAGAGGCAAAGTAAAGAATAGCAAGTAAAGTCTAGATGTTATGAATGTAGGAAGAGGCAGAAGTTACGTGTGAAATTACGAAGTGACGAAAGTGTGGGTTATATATGTGAGAGTGAAACAATATTTTCAATTGTGAAGAAGAAATATTAATAGTGAAATGAATATAGAAATAAGAATTTTTATATTTATGATATAAAATAAAAGTTAAGACTCGTATAGGCAAAGTATACCAACAAATGATCTTAAAAATCATACACATAATAATAATCTAGAATATATTATCATATTCTGATGATAAAATGAAGAGAACCTTTTTGATATATCTTGCGAGAAAACATTCAAATGTTTAAAAGAAAATAAATATATTGAAAGTGCATTCAAAAACACTATTTACATGACTTTAATACAGCTGATTAGGTTTTTATCTCTTTGTATCACATAAGGTATAGATACATAATAATACCCTCTATTTCTTGAAGATTGTGAATAATAATTATAGCATAATCTAATCATAGAGTTATATTAAATTAACCTATAATCCTAATAATCAATAACGTTTGACGTAAGTACTCCCAGAGTAATGAATTTTTAATACAATAGACATGGATAGTGTCAATATAAAAATGATTAACAACCAAACATGACGTAATTGAAGTTGCTTTAAGTAAAATTTTGAAAAACTTGTTTTACTGAGCTACTTGTTCTTATTTTAATTATAGGAATATTTATAATAATAATCTAATAATATAAAATTAATAATAATAATAAAATAATATAATAATTGTTATTGAACAGATATTCTTTATTCCGACTCAATGTAGATTGAATTTACGTGCATACTTGGTGGAGTCTCAAATAAGTTGAAATCAATTTTTACAAGTACTTCCTCACATTACTCAACTCAAAGCTAGTCTAATAATAATTACTCAATAATAATAATATATCAAAAAATAACAACTGAAATCAGGAGTGTATTCATAATAATAATAAATGGATTATGTAAAAATAATAACTCACATATATCCATAATAATTTAGTAAATTATAATAATAAATAAAAATAATAATAAATTAATAAATAATATAATAATATATTAAATAATAATATAATAAAATTAATTATATTATATATTATATATAAATAAAATAATATATAATATATAATAAATTAAATAATAAATAATAATCACTAATAATCAAAAGTGCATGACTATAAACAATTAACAGAAGTTATACTGTGTTGTTCACACCCTATATATATTAAGTAACAATAAAAGAATAGAAATAAATAATAAAATACAATTGTGTTGTCGATACAAAAAATAGACATATTTGAAAGCCTAAATAAATATGATATAAGAAAATATATTAATGCTAAATTGAAAACAGATTAATTAATATATAATTGAATATTTAATTACTTTAAATATAAATTAAAGAAGGGGAAATCTTTCAAATAAAATATATTAATAAAGAGCTCGGAAATATTTTATGATCAGCCTATTTATGAACATAACAAAACCAAACACACCATACACATACACACACACCTATCACACACACAACACACACAATACACCACCACACAAACCACACACTACTAGTCACTTACAACACATATATACATACACAAAAATATATATACGAATAATTTCAAATATATTTTCGTTATACTTACATTTAAATATATTAAAAAAGACAATATACATAAAATATCTTAAGTATATAAATTTTGATGATGATATAATCAAACCTATTTACTATATTAATATGTAAATATGGGTTGCCTGCGTATAAATAAGTTTCAATGGTAATGATAATAGGTATATGGGTGCCTGTAGATACCACCCTAAAAAGTTATTGAAAAACCATGATAGTTATAACTGAGCATGTAGTATTTATAAAGATTCTTATTTTATTTCACAATATTTCATATATATTTACCATTTTCTGTTAGCATTAATGGTTTTATCTTTAATAAGCTATATATTAAGGTCAAACCAAACTGATGTATATTTATTTATGTTATATTGTATATCATTAATGTAGATTTATATTGTATTGCCTTTATTAAGTTTATGCACTACTTATGCCACTTATTAAAATTATAGTTCAAATTAAGTGAAAAAAGAATTCATTATAAAGTAAATACTTACTTATGCATATTTATATATATTATATATATATATTATCTGATATATATATACAGGTAATTTAATATAGGTTATAGTTTTATATTCTATAATAATTATATATCATCATCAATCAAATCTCATCTCATCACAACTCTCCATACAAACAACACACCTATACTCATAAACTACAAATAATTTCCTCCATACTTAGGAATACCCGCGAAATTACATGTAGATATGAATTAGATGAGTGTACATTACATAGAAGATAATAGAACGTGCATAAGAGACTGGTAATAATAAATATAATCTCCTCTCAGCATTGAATCTATATACACAGCTTCTCTTCTCTCCTAATCTCACATATATCTCTAGTGAACAACTCTGTATTTGAACATCTACGTCAGAGAAATACCCGGAGACGCTAAGCGTCTATGCGAGTCTGGCGCGGGCCGGGACAGTGCACGCCGGAGAAGCAATCACTATTGCATATATACGATCAACTCGCTCGCGCGCTGTGATACTCGGGTCTCGGACGGCACGGCTGGAGCGGCCGCGCAAAACCGACGCGAATGAGCCACTCCACAAAACCTTGTTCTATTTCACTGCTTCCGGATATGCATCCCCTGTATTATATTTTATCTTTCTCACCTCTAAAAAAAAACTTTCATATTTCCTTCTACCTCACAATTTCCATTTCACTATTTAATTCTAGACTTTATCAAATCCTAACTTTTCTTTATCGGTCTCCTTAATTTGACAGGTCGTTGACTCTATCCCAGCCACACTCACGCACTTATCTGAAGCTAAATACCATAACCGACATATACAATCCAATCCGTTTTTCCACACGACACAAACCATCTCAACGTTACTTTCTATCATTATTCTCTCATTTACTCCTTTTCATATCACAACTCTTTACAATACTCTTTATAATACGTTCATTTTCCTGATTTTAATCCAATTAATTATCTTCACCACCTCACTAACAACGAGCCCTCCTAATATTGTTATATTATCCATTCTTATACTATAACACTTTTGATAACTTGATCCTATACCTCTTATATTCTATAGACCATTATACTCTCCCACTATATATGACATTAACAAGGGTAACAGCCATACCCTCATGTATACCTTTTGGTCGCACTCTCAAGTGACCTATGTCACTCTTTACATCCACCAAGATTTTAAATTTTGACTTCCAAGCCTAATGGTAATATGATTTCACGCGTATAATAATCACACCCCATAAAGATTAAGATCTTGTTCTTTTTAATTAAGAAATTTAGAACACAAAATCACTTTCATATCTGTTATCGTTTTCAATGTTATGCACTGATTTCAAATCTTATATATGAAATATATATCAGATATTTTATCAGATATATCAGATATTTTCAGATATACCAGATATATCAGATATTTTCAGATATATAAGATATTTTCTCCTTATTTATAGTGTCTAGTAAAGATTATCAAATTATCCAACCATATCTTTGAATTTGGAATTATATAGGCAACATCAAATATATATATATTAATATTATTATTAATAAATATATAATAATCATTCATCTCATTCCTCCAATATATATCATGTTATATTTGATAACTTATCTTGAAATACCTATTAATATATCTAACCTGACTTGTAGTACCTACTTTTAATCTACTATCTTATTTAAAGTATAGTGGTATAGTCATCTATAAGTATTCTGTTCTTATATATTAATCCTTCATAGCTTATATATTAATTCCATATATGTCCACCGTATCTTCCTTCGTATATATTGTATATCATCTTTTACATATATATATACCCTCAGTAAATATTCTTCATATACTCTCATCATATTATTATTATATGGTAATGGCTTTTAAAGTTTCGTATACGAGAATATTCTTATTTCAGATATTGCATTACCTATGTACATGAGTTATACCGCTACTCATCCTGCTAACCTAAATGTATATATATTATATATATCAGGCTTCTCCGCTCTTAGCGCTGCGATTACTCCGCTCCTTGTAGTTACACCACCACAAATATGTTGAATAATATTCACTGACTATTATTGTCAACCATGATGCTTCATGTTTTCTCCTTTTAACGTTATTCTAATTTTTTATTTAATTTAGGCATGTGGTGATTCTAATACTTATATTAATTAAATATGCTCTGTACATTATTTATATGTTTACCAAGTTTCATAGTGCTCTTTAATATTTCACTCCCAAAATTTACTTACATGCATTTTTGCAAGTTTATTTCTCCAATAAATAGTTTGCAAAAAATTTAACAGCATGGTCTGATGTAATATGGACGAGAGGAGTGTATATGCACAAATCTCAGGAGCATCTCAATAGCGCTTTTATTAATAATAGGGATTATTAACTAATCAAACAATAGTCAAACATTATTTCTTTTATAAGACCATTTGTACTTTCAAAAAAGTTATTATGTATTATTTTTTATCTTCAGGATAAATTTTCATATTTCTTTAAAATAACAAAATGAATATTCTTAATGGAATTGTTTATCTGTAATATAATTTTATTTTCATTATGTCAAGAGTAAGCTCTCATACATATATTTTTTATTACTTTTTAAAGAGATTCAATACGCATATATTCTCTCACAGTCTCCATGTGCTGTTAATATATATATATGATTATCCATTATTATATATATATTAATATGATATAGTAATAGAGTATATATTTATAATATATATTATATTAGAAATATATATTAATATATAATGAGTATGTACGAAGATATATATTTAATATATAATAGTATAATATAACTTATTATATATATCTATATAGTATATATTAATTATATTATATATTAATACACTGCGTAATTATACATATTATATATAAATATATTAATATTAATATATGAATTATATGTGATGTAGTTTGTATATATTATGTCATAGGCGTCAACACCACCTTTATTGTATCATCGAGCCTCTTCTAGTTGATTATTGGTTATTTATAAATTACCTTACTCATACTATTATTATATTAGGTTCTCGATAATAATGATAATGATTATGCTACTACTACTACACTTCATATATTATATATTATTTATTATATACACAATAATATATTCTATTATATCCTATTTATATTAACTAAAATAAAGGCTATATCTTTTTCAAAATCTTAATACAAAATCAGCCACATCTAGCCTCCTTTATATATATATCACTATTCGCGATTTCAGAATTAGTAAATCACTTCGTATAATCATATCTTATTCATATGTGAATATGAACATGAACAAGAAAATTTCCAATTACCTAATCCATCTTCTCATAGTGATAGTTTGTTTTCTTACCACATATTCAAGATATCTATATTTCACTTAAGTTAATATACTCATATTACAATCTTATTCCGATGCCTCAAGTCAACGAAATAAACATAAATGTGCACTAACAATCCTAAATATTAATTTTCTCTCTCTAGTATATATTTATATTATAACTTATAGCATTTCAACATTACTATATATATATATATAATATAAATATATTATAAAGTTAATAAATGCATATATTCTCCTCTCACCTATATTGTATGTAAGTATGGTTAGTTAATATATACATAATATTATCTATTATTGTACTCCTTTATAATTTATAATTGTGAATATATAATAGGGTCAATATTAAATTACTCATATATATATACCGCTCTTATATCCACATTTATTCAGGTCACTCGGATTATATATTATAACTATTAACTATATATATGATTATATAATTAATTGTAATTATATATATATATAATCTACATAATTATTTACTCTCTCTGTATATTCACTCGACGCTCTCATACGTAGCAGCCATGACTATTACCTATCACTCTTATACTTATCCTATTAGTCTATAGTAAAATATTAATTATATTAATTATATTCAGTCATTCAGTCAATCGGTTATCCTAGAGGTAGCTTCATTTTTATATATTTGAATATCCAATTATATTTAAAAAATATAGACATATATATTAATATAATTTATGAATCTCTTAATATAAATTATAATATTAACTATACAGATCCAGCATATTATTCCTCACTCCTAGATCCTGTTACTAGACCCTTTCACTATACGTATATCACCAATATCATATCATCCCATAATTTCCCTCTCTCATTATACTATGTACATACCTTATACTCTTCTATATATAGTACCTTTATCATAAATACTCTTTAACCAATTATTATATCCTCAAATATATATATTAACCGTACATATTTCAAAATTATCTCTCCGTTAATTCGCATCTTATACTCCTCCATAAGAGCACCTTTGACCTCCTCCTACTCTGAGACTGAATTGATACATACACGATACAACATTAGTGTGCATAAATAAGAGTGATGAGTGGACAGATAATAATTAATGCGCTATCTGATATGCAAGATTGATAAATAAACTGCGCCTTTCTATTTTACTCTCTTAGTCCGCATAATTCCGCACTATTAATTAATTTAAATTATATTGTGTTCCATTAAATCTTATATGTTATAATCTGTGCTCTCGTGTTTTAAAGGAGTCGAATTATATATGTATATATTAATATTAATAATATATTATATATTAATTTATTTCATAAATCATTTTATTTTATTATAAGAATAACTTTAATTTTTATTTATGTATATAATATATTATTTTTTTATTCTATAAAATTTTCAGCTATATTTTTGGATTTTGAAAATTTACAACCGTATTTATATTATATTGTGGCTTGAATATATTATATACTGTAATAATTTATAAATTTTTATATTTTACGAAACTTTATAAATATTTAGGATATATTATATATATATAATATAATATATATATAATATATTAATATATTTATATAGATATTTATATTATATTATATAATATTTTATATATATATAATTAATATATTAATATAAATAATTTAATATATATATATATTAATAGTATTAAAGTATATTTATTAAGTATAATATTAAATATATTATATAAAATTAATTAATACTAGTATATTTATATATTATATATATATTATAATATGAATATTTATATAATATATAATATATATATATATTATATATATATAATATACTATATAGTATAATTCATCTCATACTATTATTTATATATATATAATCTATAAATATAACCTACCTTATTCTAAATAAGGATTATTAATAATTAATTATATAGGCCGACATATACTCTTGACCTTATATCTCTATATTAGGTGTAATAAGCCTCATATTAAAGTTTATATATGAGCTCACTTAATAATATCCGTACATCATATTATTATTGTGTAAGTAACTATAATATATATATTATATATGGATATATTTATACCTAACATTATAGTTTTTGAGTTAGGAAATTAATAGTAATATGTTAACAGCATATAAGAGAGTAGTTTATTATAGGTAATACTCTATATAGTAGGTATATATATAGTATATATATATATATATATATTAGTATTAATATTATATATTTATATAATATATTATATTATTATATATTAATATATAATATTATATATATTAATATATATTATAATATTAATATATATATGAATATAATAATTAATGAATTATATATTATATATATTAATATTATATTAGTATATATTATATATAGTAATATTAAGTATTAAATATATATCAGTATATATAATATATAATATATTAATATATATATAATATATATATAATTATAGAGATAGGTAGTATACTCGACGAGAACTGATAATAGTTGTGATTATATGGCATAATATAGACTGCAACATATT
>JABUQX010051785.1:0-5000 GCA_015478945.1 Trachelipus rathkii
GAGAGAGAGAGAGAGGGAAGAGAGAGAGGAGAGAGAGGAGAGAGAGAGAGAGAGAGAAAGGAGAGAGAGAGAGTGAGAGAGAGAGAGAGAAGATCATAGATTATTTCTTCGATACATAATAAACAAAACTATGTACAATTTAACTAATAATTTTATTAAAAAAACATATCGTAATAAAATAAATATTATGTAATCATATATTACAAATAAATATAATATTCAAGATAAATTATAAATATGAACTAAATTTTAAGCTTATAAACTCCGAAATATATATTTTTTCGTATAAAAGGGTTTTGCACTATTTTTCATTTTTCTTGATTTCCCATTTTCTACAATGTTTCAAGATCCACTAACATATTTTGGCAATCTTTAAACACTTAAAGAAATACATTTAAACCACATTATTTTAGATATATAACATTTTAAACAATTATTTAACGAAACTACATACACTTCTCGCCCTAAAAGCAGAACACTTTATTAACTGAATTAAATTTTAAACACTAAATTCAGTGAATTAACAACTTAAAACGCACCCTACGCACTGGGTTACGTCTAGACACTAAAGCTTGTTCCTGATTTTCAGTAGATGAAGATGTCGGCAATGAAGGCAAATTATCATCCTACTGTGGAACCATCTGTGAAGCGAATCCTCATCCGATTGAGGAACTATCTGTGGAGTCGAAGGGAGTATGGAAGACTTCAAACGACTAATAGAAACGGCATCCGTCCGTCCATCAGGAAGTTGTATCTTGTTGCATCTATCCATCCGTTGAAGAACCTTGTAAGGGCCAGAATAAGGTGCTTCCAGACTTCCGAATGCGATCGACTAGAAGAAAGACATGGAAATAGGCTTGAAACTCTGAAGGAATATAGGATGATGCACTGAAGGGATGAAGAAGTGATAGCTGGCGAAAATCCTATTGTTTCATGTGAGGCATAAATTTTCTTATGAAGTCGTTGCTAGAACCTCTAATTTTAGGTGATTGGAGAAGTTCTAAAGTACAAAGAGGTGTTTTTCCGGTTACTGCTTGAAAAGGAGAGAATTCAGAGTCATCAGGAATGCAACGAACACTTAGCATGATGACTGAAAAGAGAGAGTAACCAGTTTTGTTTCCGCGCCATGATAGCACTCTTCAGTGATCGATGAAACCTTTCGATTTGGCCATTTGCTGAAGGGTGGTAAGCGCTGGTAAGGAGTCTATGAAATCCAATTAAATTTGATAATTCGGTGAAAAATTCTCCTTTAAACTATGGCCCTTTATTTGAGATTACATAGATAAGAATTCCAAATTTTGATATGTATTGCATGAAGACAAATGTGGCAGATTTTGAAATCATATTCACTAGAGGAATTGCTTCCGTCCACTTAACGTTCCTGTTGATGTAATGAAAAGATATCTGAAAACTGAAGGTGTAGTATCGGTAAAGGAAGATGGAGGTGATGGTCCGTCGATATGTACTGTTTCAAAACGCTGTGACGGAATTTCCATGGGAGCAATAGGTGGTTTCGTATGGCGTTGAATTTTTGAAAGTTGGCACTGTTGACAAGAACGAACCAAAATTCTGATCTCACTATTCATGCTAGGCCAGAAATACCTAGTCTTTATAAGACGCAGAGAAGCCTTAACTCCAGAATGATGCATCTGATGAAAATTGTTGAAGGTTTTTTGCAAAAAATGTTCGCGGAAAAGCTGAAGTGGTATCACACTATACTTGAAAATTATCTTGTAGAGGGTAAGAATGAAGACAAGGCTGAAAAGTGGTAGTTTCTTCATCTGTTGATTGAAGACGAGCGATAGCAGGTAAATCGAAGGCATCTACTGTTACCGAGGATATCCGGGAAAAAGCATCTGCCACAATGTTATCTGCACCTCTAAGGTAGGTCATTGAAGAGACATATTCTGTTAAGACAGAAAGATGACGTTGTTGCCGATCACTCTTTTCTTGATTCCTACTGTAAAATGCTGAAAGATGACATTCCTTCATTCCAACAAATGCTTGAAATGAAGAACAGAATAGTAGGCTGCTAGAAGTTCACGGTCGAAAGCTGAGTATTTGCGTTGCTGTTCTGATAGCTTTTTGTTGTAGAAATCTAAAGGTAACGGCTGAACATCAACCATCTAATGAAGAGCTGCTCCTATAGAAGTGTGGCTACTATCCGTTACAAGTTGAAGATGGTTTATATCCGGCAAAGAAAATGGAAGAGTTGTGGCGTTTTGGAGTTGATTCTTGATTTCAATGAAGGCTTCCTCTCCTCCTATGGTCCACGTAAGACTCTTATTTTTGGATGGTGTTTTTTTTCTCTGATAAAGGAAAGACGAGTTTTAAAAAACATGGGATGAAACATCGGTAGTATTCAATCATTCCCAAGAATCTTCTAAGAGCTGCTGAATCTTGAGGAAGAGTGTACTTGGAAATTTGGTGTAGTGGTTCACCGTCAGAAGACATTTTCTTTTTTCTTCGTTTGAGGCTATTCTTCTTGAGTCTTGAGAGAGCGATCTTCTTCTTGAAAGAGTGGTCTTCTTCTTGAGTGGGTATTCTTTTCTTCTGGGTTCGCGAATTATGTAGTTGAAGGAGTTGTAGTTTTCTCTTCTTCTTGTTCCTCTACTGCACAGGTAGTTGTTGATTATTCTTTCAAAGTTCTACGTAATAACCACTTTTAAATTGTAGAACCTAAATAGAGAGAGAGAGAGTAGCTTCATGCAGCTTTCTTTGTTGGGGTCGCCTTCTTTAGCTTACAAAAGCTATGTATGACGCTAGCTACTCTAGGCTAATGAACCTGCAACATAAGTTCTTATAACCCTTTTTATAGTTATCTCTTTCTAGTAAGGTTATAAATCAGCTGTTTGTTTTTGGTTAATTTTATTAAACATCATCTTTATATATATTATATATATAGTTATATATATATATATATATATATAATATATATATATATTATATATATATTATATATATATATATATATATATATAAAGGTCGATGTCATCGAGTAAAGCACATTAGCTTTTAATATATATAAATTTTTCCCATCGCTTTGGATTCTAGTGGAGTGACATCTGCGTCGATATATATATATATATATATATATATATATATATATATATATATATATATATATATATATATATATATATATATATATATATATAATATATATATATATTATATATATATATATATATATATATATATATATATATATATATATATATATATATTATATATATATATATAATATATATATATATATAATATATATATATATATATAATATAATATATATATATATATATATATATATATATAAAAGGCGGGAAGATGAGAAATTATTTCTTCGATACATAATAAACAAAAGTATTTTCAATTTAACTAATATTTTAATTAAAAAAAATGTTTTCTATCATAAATATTATAATCAAAATAAATATTATATATAATATATTACAAATAAATTTTTAATATTTAATATAAAATAATTATAAGCTATAGATTTTCAGGTTTAAAAAACACGGAATTTATTTTTTTTGCACTATTTTTCATCATCTATCCTTGATTTCCCATTTTCTACAATGTTTCAAGATCCACTAATATATTTGAGCAATTTTAAAAAAAACTTTAAAAAATACATTTAAACTCCATTAATTTAGATATTATATAACATTTTAAACAATTATTTTGTCAATTCTTCTCTCTCTCTCTCTCTCGTCTTCTCTCTCTCTCTCTCTCTCTATATATATATATATATATATATATTATATATATATATTATATATATTATTATATATGATATATATATATATATATATAATAATATATAATATATTATATATATATAATATATATATATATATATATAATTATTCAGAGATTTAATTCAATACACAGTTTTTGCAGAACAAAGATCTTTTTTTAGGCAAACTGTCTTAGGCTAGTACATGTCATATGGTTCATGTCAAACCCTTCTAGGAAATGGACCACTTTGCCGATTAAGTCCTTCAAACGAATCTGAGCCTCAAGATAATTTAACCAGCATGAAAGTGTTTATATATATATATATATATATATATATATATATATATATATATATATATATATATATATATATATATATATCTATATATATATATATATATATATATATATATATATATATATAAGGCGCGGGCTTTCTATCGACTTTACCAACATCCGCGGCTTACTCTCTAACTCTGCATCCGTGGAATACTACCTCTCTAACTCTAACCCTAACCTTGCTCTGCCTGGGACATCAGATGGCTAAGAATTCATCCTCTAATCGTTTAATATATCTAACTATAACACTTTTTTTCATAATTTCCGTCTAAAGGGTTGGAGTTATGTGGCTATGTGAAACATAAACACTTCCTGTAACACGTCTTTCGAAATCCTGAATCCATAACTTATAGGTATCAGTGGCTTAAAATATTTCTTCCTTCTACTTCATACAATAATCTTGTGCTTCTGCTACTGTTCTCCTAACAGAACAGATTTTCACTCTTTCTTTGAATATCTTACTACTTCTCACGAGACTGTTATATCTTCTCATCCAAATACTGAGGTCCTCTATTTAGGGGATTTCAATGTACACAACACTGAATGGTTGGGATCCTCTCATACTGATTTAGGTGGGGAGGAGGCCGAATCATTTAGCATTCTCAACGATCTGGAGCAACTAATTAAAGAACCCCACACACATTCCGGATCGTCCGAACCAATTCTTGAACACACTTGACATATGTTTCACCACTAGTCCTTCTCTCTATAAATACACCACCTTCGCTCCTATTGGTAAATCTGACCACAACCTTATATCTCTTAATTTTAATACTTTCTCTCCAAAAGCTCCATCCTGCCCTACGCGTTTTTTCTGGCACTTTGATCGGGCTGATTGGGGGGCCTTGCGTCGCTTCTACGCTAACTATAATTGGAATGACTGCTTTGGCTCTGATGACGCTTCGGCTTCTGCCACTAAG
>JABUQX010051785.1:25000-28541 GCA_015478945.1 Trachelipus rathkii
TTCCTTTTTCTTAAAGTTCTTTGATTACTTATACACGTTCAATCACCATGTGTTGCAACGAGTCGGTACTTGCAATGAACTTTGTACTTCTACATGTGTGCATGAAAGTGATCTCTGACCCCCTTTTTTTTACTACTAACCATAAAAAGCAGACAGTTCACATCGACAATAATATCTAAAAATCTAGCCTACATATATGAACAATTTTAGTAAGCAAACCGCCATTTTTGCCCAGGAAGTCCTTCAAAACCGTATGAAACTCTTCAGGGTAAAAATTGCGATTTGCTTATTAAAAATGTTTATATATGTTGGCGAACGAATTTGTGAACATGGCTGTGTGTTCTTTATACGATATAACTTTATTTTGATTATATAATCCGTATATTAACAGGGAACCTTCCTCCGAAGACGTAATCAACGGAGGTGGTCGTTAATAAAAGTAGGAAGACAGTAGGGAATTAAACAGAACCCTCAGGAAAGCCACATTTTACGGGGAAAGAGGATGTCGCTTCATCAACTACTGTGATATTGAGGTTTGGGAAAACTAAGGACGTGATCAAAGTGGATGAAATCCAAAGGAAGGAAGCCTAGAGAGCAGCGATGCATGCCATACCTTGTGAAAAAGCATTGGGAATGCCAGGAGCAACCAGAAAACATTATCCTTAATCCCTAAGATCAGAGGATCATAGATCAGTAAATTTATATCACCATTTGACCTTGAGCGTCGAAAGCTACCCCAAATTTCGGAGAGAAGAGATTGAGATTACAAACGATCCAGGAAATGAGAGTTACGTAGGTTAAAAGGTAAAAACTATTGGAAGATGGTTAAAGGGTTCAAAACGGGTATCATTCTTCGGGAACTGTTGAACATTCTCAAAACTGAGAAAAGATTTTAGTTTTAAGGGAAAGTGAGAATAGAGTTGAGCAAGGATTGGTACAAGTTCAGAAGCATATTCCATTAAAACACAGGGAGAAGCTTCATTCTGACCTGTTGCTTTAGTAACTTTCAAAGATATTACGTAATAACATGTTGAAACATGAGACGTCTGAAAGGAAGAAATTAGTAAAAAAATGTTTAAAAGAATTAAAACAATTGACTTTTCAGAAGTGGTATTAGACTACAGATCCATCAAAGTGAATAAGATACGGAAAGGCAGAGTTGCGGAACTTGTTGAAGATATTTTTTGGGAAGAGGAAATAAATATTTGTCAGAAGGAAACACAAGCAAGTCAGGTCACTACCGCTTAGTGAAAGCTTTCTTAGAGCGTCGAATAATATATCTGATATCAAATAATATATACGATAGGAGAACGAGTGTCTTAAACACCCGATACTCACTGCCTCTGTCTCGTGTGGCAAGAGCACAACCAAACCATGCATTTTGAGAAGAAAAATATTTAGAACATGGAACAAACTTGCTCATCCCTTCAGTGATAATGGTCACCACCATTTCGACTGACACCGACCCGTATATATATATATATATATATATATATATATATATATATATATATATATATATATATATATATATATATATATATATATATATATATATATATATATATATATATATATATATATATATATATGCAATAATCCTTTGAAATTGAATACTCTTTGAAGGAATAATAAAGACTTTAGAGCATCAAAGAAGCGAACTTTCGCATGGATTAATACTTCATTTCAAGAGTTAAAAAAAAAAAAAGAAAATTCAAGAATAAAAATTTTAAAATTTAAAGAATTTTTATCAATGCAAATTAAAAATGAAGTTGAAAATTCCATTTCTATTCTAAATTGAATTTTAATTTCAATTTGTTTTTTGGGCTCTTGGAGTGTTTTTTCATTTCTTTAGTTGTAAAATGGTTGAATAGTTAAATAGTTAAAAAATAAAAATAGTAACAAGGGTTGTTATTAACTTTGCTTATTTACAGTACATGAATGAAGTGCTTGTTTATTATTCTCGTGAGCATCGCAGTATTGAAATCATTCTGATATTGACAACAGCACTAACTGAATGGTATATATATATATATATATTATATATATCAATATATATATATATATTATATAATATATATAATATATATATATATAATATATATATTAATATATATATATATATATATATAAATATTATATATATAATATATTATATACTTATATATATACTAATATATTAACTATATAACTAACAAATACATAATAATAAAATTATAATATAATATATATTATATAATATAATATATATATATATATATATATATATTATATTATGGCAAAGTTTAACTTTTGACAGGACTCTCATTTTTGATCGATAAACTCGAGTCGCCGCTGAAGTTGCTCAATGGTCAATAGTTGAGTGAATCCTCATGACGGCGTTTGTAGAGTGTGCTTTATTTTATTTTTATTTTTTTTAATTAATACTGTTTTTATATTTTTAAAAAATATTTCACCAGCACTCACGGGTCAGGGGTACGGGGGCGGAGCCACCCGTAGATTTACCCTTGTGTGCACATGCAATTTTTACGTTAATAAATTAAAAAATATATATAATTTTTTCCATTCCATTTCTGATAACAATACTTTTCAAGATATCTGGCGAGCCTAATATTGGGCGGCTCAAGTTTCAGAAATTTCGGGGAAACGCGAGAATTGTCGTACATCAATATATATATATATATATATATATATATTATATATATATATATACTATATATATATATATATATATATATATATATAATATATATAAAATAAATAATATATATTTATATAATATATATCATATATATATTATATATATATATATATATATATATATATAATAATTATATATAATATATTATATATATATATATGCAGTGAATCAACTAGAATCACACAGTTAAAACGTCACGTGGTCAATATTGAGGTAAAGTGCCCACATAGAAGGGGCAGTGCGCCTACCCATGGGCGCTTTGCATATTATATATAATTCATATATATATTATATATATAATATATATATACTATATATATATAATATATAATATATATAATATATACTATATATATATATATAAACCGTCAAAATACGCACCACATCCTCATATGACTTTAACAGGTTACAGAAAAGACCAGAACGCTGTGTAACTTAATATGCAAATAACATAGCATCGGGAACACATTATTTAGTAGTGTAAGATTGTCTAAGGCCCCAGAAATCCCTTGGCCTTGCGAATGAGTCTTGTCTGTGATTGATGCGTTTTCCCTCCAACCTGTGGGACGTTTATCGGCGTGAAGTAACTTGGATGTAGGACGGTGTTGCTCAATAACGGTATATCGACCTCTGCATAGATAGACGCTTGTCACGCGTCAGTCGACATTGCTCACAATGAGGTGCCGAATATCCTCCACGGAAATCTGATCCCATATGCGACCCACCGCCTGCCCCAGCGGCTTGGAGGGTTCCTGGCGGTGGTTGCAGCTGTCGCAACCGCAGTTTCAACATGCCCCACAATGTTCAATTGGGTTTAGGTTGGAACTGTATGTGGCCAAT
>JABUQX010051787.1:2500-10000 GCA_015478945.1 Trachelipus rathkii
AATGAATCAAGACGGAGGCGAGATGGTTGATTGATTGGATTTGGAAGTTGTGTAATAAAGCGTTTATGGAGGGTATAGTTCCAAGGGATTGGAGGAGAGCGGTAATAGTACCCTTGTATAAGGGTAAAGGAAAAGGGGAACTGTAGAAATTATAGGGGAATAAGTTTATTGAGTGTTGTAGGGAAGTTATATGCTGGTATTTTGGTCGAAAGAGTGCGTCGAGTGACTGAAGGACTGATTGGTGAAGAACAAGGTGCGTTTAGGAGTGGGTAGAGGATGTGTGGATCAAATCTTATACAATGGAAACAAATGATTGAGAAAATGAGGGAGAAGAAGAATAAATTGTATTTAGGTTTTATGGATTTGCAACAGGCGTATGATAGAGTTAATAGGTAAGCGTTATGGCAGGTGTTAGTGATATATGGTGTTGGTGGTAGGCTTCTGAATGGAATCAAAAGTATGTATGACGATAGTGAAGCGTGTGTAAGAATAAATGGTGTCAATGGTGATTGGTTTAGGATAATAGCGGAGTAAGACAGGGTTGTGTTATGTCTCCTTGGTTATTCAATTTGTATATGGATGGGGTTATGAAAGAATTCGAGGTGGGGATGGCAGGAAATGGTGTGTTAGAATGGTGGAGAATGGAGATGAGTGGAGGGTGCCCTACCTATTATACTGCGGATGATTTTGTTCTGTGTGGCGAATCTGAAGAGAGTTTTGAGAGGATTGGTAGAGAGATTTGGCAGGGTGTGTAAAAGGGGGTTTGAAAGTAAACGTAGATAAGAGTAAGGTTATGGTTGTGAGTGAGGACAGTCCTCGGTGTGAAGTTATGTTAGATGGTGAGCAGCTAGAACAAGTGTCTGAGTTTAAATATTTAGGGTTAGTGTTGGGAGAAGGGGACGGACGATGCAGAGTGTAGTAAGGAAAGTTGTGAATGGCAAGGAAGGTGGCTGGTGCAATTAAATCGTGTGGTGAATGCAAGGGACTAAGTCTTGAGTGTGGCCTAGGGTCTTACATGAGGGTATGTTGTTACCTGTGTTATTGTATGGTAGTGAGACTATGGTCTGGAATAAGAAGTATAGATCTAAAGTTCAATGTGTTCAGATGGACAATCTTAGGGGTGTGCTAGGTGTGAGAAGAATTTGATAAAGTGAGGAATGAACGTACCTTAGCGAGTGGGTGTGGTGTGACAGAAAGGGGTAAATGAGAAGAATAAATGAAAAGTATGTTGAGATGGTTTGGTCATGTGGAAAGGATGAATGATAGTAGGGTTGGTTAAGCGGATGTATAGTGGGGTGTGTGTTTGGGAATGAACCGGCTGGGAGACCGAAGAGAAAGTGGATTGAGTCGGTGAACGAATGTCTGAAGGAGAGAAATGTGAGTTTGGCAGAGGCGAGAATAAAGGTGCATGACAGGAGAGAATGGCGGGGTTTTGTATGGGGCATGGTTTGTGGCCCACCTGGGGCCAGGGGAATGAACCTTACATTGACGATTTACAATAGTGAGGGTCCGTCGCGGTCACTGACTCTAGGGTGGATTTTCTGTCTGTGACGAGCTCTCACAAATTAATGGAACAGAGGGGGCGGTAAGGCTGGGCTTTCTTTTTCGACGTTTGGTCATGTTCTCCTACTGCTTTTCTTTTCCGATGCTTGTACAGCACCTTACCCCCAATCTTGGGGCAAAGAGGAAGGTGAAGAAAGAAAGAAAGAAATTATATTATATATATATAGTATGTATATATATATTATATATATATAATTATATATATATATATATATATTATATATATATATATAGATATATATATATATATATTACGGTAATATATATATATATATATATATATATATATATATATATATATATATTATATATTATATATAATATATATATATATATATATATATATAATATATATATATTATATATATATATATATATATATATAATATATATATATATATATCTATTATTATATATATTATATATATATATATAATTATATATATTATATATATATATATATATAATATATATATATATATATTATATATATATATATATATATATGATAAAGTTCTGTTTGTGTTTGCCATTAGAGTTTTGTGTGTAGATTTGGGAAGCAAAATGGTAGGTCTGGGGATGTGTTTGATTGGTTAGTTTGGGGTGGAATTCTGGTGTGGAAATTTCTATTGTTGAGGATGTTTAGGTGATCTAGATTTGATATTAAGGTGGGTTCCTCTATGGTCTTCAATTGGTCTTTGTTCCATGTAGGGTGGTGGGACATTGAAATCTTCCATTATGAGGTTTGGGAGGTTTGTGATGTGGGTTAGATTTGGTGTGTAATTTCTAGGGCAGTGAGGTGAGGTGTGATGTGGGATATAAAGGTTTATTATGTTGTGTAGCTTTTTGTTGATCATGTGGTGAAAGATTGGATTTTTGAGGTATTTTCATTTAGTGATGATATGTGAGTTAGGTGGGGTTTGTGAATGGTAGGGAGTTGTGAATAAGAGTTAGTAGTGTATTGATTTTTTGGGGAACTTGTGGTGTATAAATTGAGTCATCCATAAAATTTTGGTTCTGCGGTGGTTTTCAGGTAGGTGTTGCTCTCTTGAATTAAGTGCTGATATGTATGTTGTTGCTTTAGGAAGATTTCTATTTCTTTGTTTTTATTATGTAATACATTAATTTTAATTTGTAGTATGTTTATGTTATGAGTTTGTTTGTTTGCTATTGAACTATTGATTATTGTGGGTGAAGTGCGTACTTTATGGATTCAGTTGTGTTTTTGGGGAGGAAGTGTAGCTGAAAGGTGAGTCAGTGGTTTCTGGATGCCACTTGCTCACATCTTTGCACTGAATTGTGTTAACTCAGAGGAATGCCTATTCGAAGAGGAAGAAAAAAAAAGGTTTTGGATGGCAGAAGTCAGTGAGGTTGAAGGAGAGAGAAACCAATACCATTTAGTCAATACCATTTAAAAGATACATTCATTTGTAGTAAAATTTAAAAATTTATTTCAAATCCTTAAAAGGGTATCAGTGCAAATCTTGAATAAAAAGTAACTAGGCTCACTACTAATAAAGCATTATATAGCTATTATTATTATTATTATTATTATTATTATTATTATTATTATTATTATTATTATTATTATTATTATTATTATTATTATTATTATTATTATTATTGCATATTAATAATTTTTAAAAATATCTAAAAATTTTGAAAATAACCTAAAACTTTAAAAAACAAAACAAAAATGTAGATTTTTTTTTTTTTTTTTTTTTTGTAATGGATTTTTTAATTCCAACCCTGGATTGTGAATCCAACACCTTTTACCAGAATTTAAGGAACCTTAATTTGTAATATCGAATTTCTCACTTATGAAAACATTACATTTATTTTGCTTTGTCACTTTATATTGCATTTAATATTTATTTTGTATTAAGTAATAATAATAATCATCATCATCATCAGCTACCTCTTGGTTCCCCAGAACTGGGGGTGGCGTGTGCCAAACAAAAAAAAAGTGAAACAAAGTAGCTCATGACCTGAGTCAAAGAAGAAAGACCCTCTCACAACCTCTCCTCATACCCATAAGTCCTTAAGTGCTAGACCATCACAGTCACAATCTGCCCTGAAGCTTCACAACACTGTGACCATCACCCACTATTGTATCATCAATTTCGGTGATCATCCCCTGAGCCACGCCCACAACCATGCCCCCTCACAAAACCACGTCATTTGCTCCTATTATGCATCATTCTTTTCGCTTCTGCTAAATTCACACTCCTTTCCTTCAGACACATTCTAATTGACACATTCCACTTCTTCTTTGGTTTCCTTGCCAATTGATTCCCAACACATTTACCTCTATAGTTTCTACAGTTCCTCTTATCACCTTTACCCGTATGCAAGGATATTATCACTGCTCTCCCTCAGTCCTTTGAAACTACACCCTCCAAAAATGCTTTGTTACACAACTTACATATCCAGTCAATCACAGTCTCACCTCCATTCTTGATCATTTCACTAGTAATTCCATCTATACCTGCTGATTTACCTTTCTACTAATTACCTCATCCCCAAAATACCTACTACTTCTTACACCATCAAATCCACTCACATTCACAATCGCCTCTTCATCATCACTGTCAATGTTATGCAGATTTTTGAAGTGTTCCCTCCACACTCTCCTCACATCCATCTTATCAGTTATGAAACCTCCATATATATTTCGAAACACCTTTCTTTCAAAAAAACTCATAATTGACTTTTAACAAAACTATGACTTTTTAAAAAAAAACTTTTTACTGCTTATATCACCTATTTATCCCACCATTCACATTCTTACTTCCTACTTTAGCACACCCACATACTTCTCTTGCACTACTAACAAACACTTTCATCATTTGTGTCCAAATTTACTCAGATTCATCTTGTTCACATTTAACTGACTTATTTGCAAGTGCTCTCACATATTTTTCATTATAACCCTATTCATTTAACTTTAATAATAATTCTCCCCACTTCCTTCCTCCACTAACTTAATTTTACATAAATAACATAATGATCTAATATTCTCATTCCCAACCCCTCACAGATTTAACATCCATCATATACTTCAACATGTCCTTCTTCACCAATACAAAATCAATCATACTCATCACTTTGATACCATCTCCACCAAGTCTTTTATACTTATGATAATCTTGTCCAAAAAATGTATTGCTTTCACACACACCTCTCTCCTTACAGAATTCAATCACCTTTCTGCCATTCTCATTTTCTCCTGCAACCCCAAAGGCACTGTTTATCATCCCTCTTTCAATCACCTTTCCAACCCTTTAAGTCCCAACATAATTATTCTGAAGCCACCCACTCACCCTGTCCAGAAAGTCTCACTCTCTTCAAGATCACCCTCAGATGGACCATATGCTTCAACCACATACTGTACCTTAACCTTTTTCTCAAAATTAAATTTAACCATTAGTATTGTAATACTCACACAGACAAAATCCACCATAGCTGTGTGCCACAAGTCACTCATCAGAATCACAACTCCTCTCCACTCAAGCACAAATATTATAATAATAATAGTGCAATTAATTTCTTTTGTTTGTTTTATGAAGCAGATAAAAATGAGAAATTATACTAATTAAGGAGTTTAAAAATTATCTCAAACTGATTAATATTTTTAAATATTTTGTTTAGTAATCCTCCCTGCAAGACCTGTGATAAAAGTAAGACTCCAATCATTACGCATTTCCTACATTTCACTCCCTCAATGTGGCTTCCTTCTGATCATTCTGGTTTGATTTCCCTTTCTCTTTTTTTTGTCCAAATTTCTTTTAATTTTTTTTTAGTAGTATTTGCAATCCAGTCCAGACTCACACTCCTAACTGAAATCCATCTTTTTACTGGTTTAGAGTTGGCTTTTTTTGACAGTATTTTTAGTCTTCAAACTAGATTGCTTCCCTTAATTGATCTTTAACACACTTTTACTTGATTATGTAATAGTGATGCACATAATATCTGACTTCAACTAGGCTAGAGATTGTCATTTTGTAAATCTTTGCAAATCGCCTTTTCAGTTTCTGTCTCTTCAGCCATAGTATATTTAAAATTTACAGAAAATGTTTGTCTGAAATGTTAATACCATATGTTAATTGTAAATTAACTGTTAAAACAGATCTTATAACATACAATATGTAAATGCCATTCAAACACTGATTCTATTCAACTGCCTTAATTAAATTCTTATATTAGTATAATATTTTCAAACTGTTTTACTAATGTATTTTATTATAGAGTAATTTCAACAGATTTATGACGTTTTTAAGAAAAACATTGTTATTATTTTACTTTTATTATAGCACTAAAAGTTACATAAAAAAGTATAAAAAATACAAATATAAATTTACTGAATTTCTAAAATCTAATAAGTGAATATTAACAGAAAATTCTCCATTAGGGAAGAAGTTCATCAGGCAGAAGATTTCAACCCACATCTCTCTATGGTGTATCACTTATTTTAGTTGAATCCTATCCCAGCGTAAGCTTATATAAAGCCTTCGATTTTTTTTAGATCTTTTCTGACAGTGGAACAAACTTTGCTTCTCCATTTAGCATTAAAATTGAAGAATTAGATTTAACGGTATCTATAAAGTCAGAGTTGAGAGAAATAAAGAAGGAATCCATGTTAGACGAAGAACAAGTCAACAATGACGTCATAAAACCTGAAATGATTGGGAAGAAGTCGAGCCCTCAATACGTGAAGGTATTTTAATTCATTTCTCTTATTACTTTTTACTCAAGTTAGAATCAGATGAACAAGAGCGCAGGGAACATTACTTTTCTTTATTATTATTATTATTATTATTATTATTATTATTATTATTATTATTATTATTATTATTATTATTATTATTATTATTATTATTATTATTATTATTATTATTTCTTTATATTTCTCCTTTTCTCAGTTTGGGGTGAGGTGCGCAACACACACCTGAAACAGAATAATTAAGTAGAAGAACATTACGTAAGTCCAAAGGAAAGCTCCCTCCATACCATTCCCTTATTCCCTTAAGTGCGATCCGTCGCAGCCAAAAAGTACCCATCCTAGGGTTTCACAACTCGGTGACAGCCCCCCCCCCCTGTGGTATCTTGTCAGTGTAAGGGTTCACTCAATCATTCACTCCTAACCATTACCCCTCACAAAAACCCGCCATTCACTCCTATTATGCACCTTTCTTCTCTCCTCTACCAAACTCACATTCCTTTCATTCAGACACTCCCTTACTGACCGCTATTATTGTTGTTATTATTATTATTATTATTATTATTATTATTATTATTATTATTAATATATTATTATTATTATTATTAAGGCAGTTTCTCTTACAGATATTTATGACTCTAAAAAATGTTTGTTCATTATCAAAGAAAATAGCTGAAAAGGGTTCAGACTCAGAGGTACATTTTGAATCAGATGAAGAAGAATTCTTTGGAAATCTTTTGATGTCAAAGTTTCCTTTGGTGAAGCTCAAAAAGTTTACCGATGAAGAAATAAAGGTATTATGGACATTATTATTATTATTATTATTATTATTATTATTATTATTATTATTATTATTATTATTATTATTATTATTATTATTATTATTATTATTATTATTTATTTTGATAACTATTTTAACTTTTGTGTGTTTTCTTAACGACCTTGACACTATATCTTTGTGTTTTGCATTTGAAAATCTTTGTGTTTGTGTTTTAAAGGGAATTAGTTCTATTGATGTCATATTTGGAATTTTTAAATCAATCGAATAAGAAATACGTTGAAATACAAAAAGGAAACTGTGATTAACGAACTTATCAGCAAATATAAAAGACTAATTAAAAAAATGAAAGAAAAAACAGGTAACGTTTTGTGCTTGGGAATTTTGCCTCGTAGTTTAATGGGCTTAAGATTTTCCAGCAAGGCAATATTCTTCAACA
>JABUQX010051787.1:15000-17018 GCA_015478945.1 Trachelipus rathkii
TCTTTATTTTTCCCTAAATGGATGACCGAACTTTGAAATAACTATTCGGCCGAATATTCGGTATTCGGCCGAATACTTTTAGCCGAATATTCGGTATTCGGTATTCGGCTTTTCTCTATTCCGCACATCTAATATATATATATATATATATATATATATATATATATATATATATATATATATATATATATATATATATATATATATATATATATATATATATATATATATATATATATATATACGAGCTATATATATGGTGAAAGCCATTATTGGCAGCAACAGGTTATATAGCCTAGTCACTTAGCCGATTATAAAAAAACATTAGGTCAGTGATATGAAAGCTAGTTTAATAGGTATAGGCAAAAAAATGAAAACGTTATTTTTACATAGCAGCACTATATATATATATATATATATATATATATATATATATATATATATATATATATATATATATATATATATATATATATATATATATATATATATATATAAATGGTAAATCTGCAGGTATAGATGAAATTACTATTGAAATGATCAAGAGCGGAGGCGAGATGGTGATTGATTGGATTTGGAAGTTGTGTAATAAAGCGTTTATGGAGGGTATAGTTCCAAGGGATTGGGGGAGAGCGGTAATAGTACCCTTGTATAAGGGTAAGGGAGAAAGGGGAACTGTAGAAATTATGGGGGAATAAGTTTATTGAGGTGTTGTAGGAAGATATATGCTGGTATTTGGTCGAAAGAGTGCGTCGAGTGAGACTGATTGGTGAAGAACAAGGTGCGTTTAGGAGTGGTAGAGGATGTGTGGATCAAATCTTTACATTGAAACAAATGATTGAGAAAATGAGGGAGAAGAAGAATAAATTATATTTAGGTTTTATGGATTTGCAACAGGCGTATGATAGAGTTAATAGGGAAGCGTTATGGCAGGTGTTAGTGATATATGGTGTTGGTGGTAGGCTTCTGAATGGAATCAAAAGTATGTATGACGATAGTGAAGCGTGTGTAAGAATAAATGGTGTCAATGGTGATTGGTTTAGGATTAATTGCGGAGTAAGACAGGGTTGTGTTATGTCTCCTTGGTTATTCAATTTGTATATGGATGGGGTTATGAAGGAATTTGAGGTGGGGATGGCAGGAAATGGTGTTAGAATGGTGGAGAATGGAGTTGAGTGGAGGGTGCCCTACCTATTATATGCAGATGATTTGGTTCTGTGTGGCGAATCTGAAGAGAGTTTGAGAGGATTGATAGAGAGATTTGGCAGGGTGTGTGAAAGGAGGGGGCTTGAAAGTAAACGTGGATAAGAGTAAGGTTATGGTTGTGAGTGAGGACACTCCTCAGTGTGAAGTTATGTTAGATGGTGAGCAGCTAGAACAAGTCTGAGTTTAAATATTTAGGGTATATGTTGGATGAGAAGGGAACGGACGATGCAGAGTGTAGTAGGAAAGTTGTGAATGGCAGGAAGGTGGCTGGTGCAATTAAATCGTTGGTGAATGCAAAGGGACTAAGTCTTGAGTGTACTAGGGTCTTACATGAGGGTATGTTGTTACCTGTGTTATTGTATGGTAGTGAGACTATGGTCTGGAATAAGAAGTATAGATCTAAAGTTCAATGTGTTCAGATGGACAATCTTAGGGGTGTGCTAGGTGTGAGAAGAATTGATAAAGAGAGGAATGAACGTATTAGAGAGTGGTGTGGTGTGAAGAAAGGGGTAAATGAGAGAATAAATGAAAGTATGTTGAGATGGTTTGGTCATGTGGAAAGGATGAATGATAGTCGGTTGGTTAAGCGGATGTATAGTGGTGAGTGTGTTGGGAACCGACCGGCTGGGAGACCGATGAGAAAGTGGATTGAGTCGGTGAACGAATGTCTGAAGGAGAGAAATGTGAGTTTGGCAGAGGCGAGAATAAAGGTGCATGATAGGAGAGAATGACGGGGTTTTGTATGGGGGCATGGTTGTGGCCCACCTGGGCCAGGGGATGAACCCTTACATTGACGATTTACCATAGTGAGG
>JABUQX010051788.1:0-25000 GCA_015478945.1 Trachelipus rathkii
TATATATATATAATGCTCTGTAAATTTGACATGTCACCACACGCAAAAAGCCGCCAGAGCGGCGGCTTTTTGAGCAGAAAACGGCGTATGCTGATTTAACCGAAGTACGGAAAAATGGTCACAGAATGATTATAATTTTTATTATCGAGTACATTTGAGAAACCTATCAAAGGTCACTCAAAGAAATCTTTTTTGTAATAATATACCCCAATATACCCTGGTATAATATATATATATTTATATCTATATTATTATCTTTTTTGAAATGATTTAATATTTTATTATATCAATATATTTAATTTTCTTTATATATGGTTGGTTATGCTACCTCGCTCAGGTTAGGATATGTTATGTTTATTTTCATGACATTTTTCGGTATTCCAGTCTATAACCTCTAGTCACCTTAGTACTCACTAGAAATCGAGCACCATCATAAGTTAACCTATTATATTTTGATTTGAGCCCTATTGTACCTAATAGCCTAGTTACTAATCGGACTGAAGTTCTATAAATGCTATCTCTTATAGTTTTGGGAAACGATTTTAACATATTTTATATTTAGTATCTCAAGTGATTGCCAGTGTGGGTAAATATATTTTATATGCAATTACGCATCACAAAGCCCCTACGTACAGAATTTTTTAATAAACTGAGCAATTGTGTAAACAGGAGTAACTATTCATAATTATATATATATATATATATATATATATAATATTCACTTATGGAATCAAAGAGTGAAATCGAGGATAAATTGATGGCAGTAGTTTTGCGAAATTTCTTTTCATGTGTTTTTGATTATATTGAAGGAGTCTGTCATTAGTGTCCAGACAGTAAACATGATCGCTACCTAAAAAGCATAAGATATATAGAAAAGAGACTTAGTCATAAGAGAACGAAAATGAGGAGTATTTGACGATTAGGCGCAAACTTTGCTCAAACTGTATTGAGTTTTCAACCTCTCTCTGCTGATATAAATATATTATCTATTTCACTTATTGATCCCCACCTGTTTTGAGCAACGAGAGTGTTTTTTCTTCTTTTGCCAAATGTGCTTCACTGAGATCCTTATTCTTCCTAGCCTTCGATAGGTGAGACTTGTAGGTAGTTTGCTACAGCCTTTCTTCATTAACAGTTCCGCTTGTAGGAGAGAAAGTATTGATATAATATTCAGAACTTTTCATAGAATGATACAATACATGAGTAATTACGAGTTTTATAATTTTTCTTTTCTAGTCTAGAATTATCTTAATTTCCGGTGGGCTATCATGAACTATAGTATAATTTGATTGCAAAAGTACAAAAAAAACTATTATAGAGGTTAATTCCTATGAGAGTATAAAGAAACTAGTCTCCTCAGAGTAGCTTTCGGAAAAGATTCCAGGTTCCATGCCAACATTTTCTCTTTACAGTCGAGTACTTTTTTCTTCATATTATCTGACTCCCTCATCGTCAGAAGCTTGCATATTGTATCCTAGAGTCGAGGCAACCGTCGTTGTCCTCCTTCTCGCCGAGACACTGACGCAAATGTAAAAAAGATGACCACGTATTATTCCATTGTGTATAAGGAGCGGCGTTACGTCCTTTTGAGTTACGGATCTACTCCCGAGGTAGATATGGTGTTCTTCAAACAGGACCGTCCGGCTTTGGAAAATAATTGTCTGATCACCGCTAGTAATATACTATCACAAGAAAATCATTTTCCCACATCCTTCCTTTTCTTTCCTACGTTGGAACGCTGCGTTAGCAGACAGCGCCACATAAATAGTGTTGAAATATTATGGATTATTGACGTCGAGTGAATCCTTGCTTGAGTTATATATTTTATTCCGCACGATGTGAAATTTCTTTTCAGGTATCAGATCAGTTCTTTCAGACATTGACGAAAATGGAACACGGATTTTTATCAACTCGTCATGGTGTTCGGAGAATGAGTCGCTCTCCTTTTCGCCGACTTCCAGATATAGTGATGCACAAAATATTCTGCTGAATAATATATTGTGCGTGAAGCAGCTATGCTTCAGTGACACCTTGTTCATAATGCCTAACTATGCGATATGGATTGAAACCGTGTGTCGAAAGATGCATCAAATTGATGATCTTCTTATTCGACATTGCTTGAGAACCTGCGCAAGATGGCTGTTCGTATAACACCCTGTTTTGCATTCAGAAATGATTTATAATGGTATGTTTAATCAAAAATTGGGTCTATTTTTTTTTGTGGAGTCTCTGAACACACGTACAGATCGCATTTTAACTGTGCTGTACATTTTTCAGTATAATTCATGCTTTGCACCGTATTATCAAACCTCGAAATCGCGCAATCTATCAATACCTGGTTTTGATTTGACTTTGGTTAACCTAACTATTAACAATACTAGTGACCTAGAGTTCATTAACTCGTCTTCGTTGTGAGGAATAGATTAAGTTGCTCATACGTTGTGTAATATATTTTATTTAGCATATTTTTTTATTAAGTTTTGACGTATTTTTAATACTCAATGTTCTCTCCATTCCTTAAGATGGTGTGGCATATTAATAGTTTCAAGATCTCACTTCATAAGTTTTTTTCATATATTTTATATGTGTTATATGGATATTTCAAAGGGTTGGTCTTCAATTTTTTCAAAAAGATGTCCTATGAAAAAATAATAATAATGATAATAACTGTATTTAGAATGACTAGAGTAGGGTGGCGATAGGAAATCATATGAATAATACTAGGCTTTGCCTATCTTTCAACCAACTCTTAGAAGCAAAAATAACACTTTATTAATTGGTTACCAATAAATAAAGCTGATATTATTATTAAGGAAATCTTTTCGCTTATTGACGATCCACGGAGAATATTGCTCTCTCATCCTCTTTCCTCTCCCGGAGGGTGTGCTTGTAGTTAGTTGTAGGCTGTCTGCAGTTAATATTTTTCGTCGCGTAGATGTGGCAAATAAAACCTTCATCATATGCACATCATGCAATTGTAGGATCCGTTAGAACCGTTTTAGTACTGTAATTGGCTATTGAGAAACCGGAGTCATATCCAATCTAGTAACATAGATTTTTGAGTTCATTTCTCATTCTATTCGCGTGCTAGAGTCTTCTCGATACCGAGCAGCAACGATCGATCTACCGTGTTTAAACTTTTTTCATATTATTGAACTCCTCAATCGTCTGATTGCACATGACGCCGGACCTTCTCGAGGAAGCGGCCAAAAGTTAAACCAAAAAAAATAAAAGTATATTCCTTTGTATGGGCGGCGTGTACGTTTCTCTGATGTTAGAGTACGTTGCGTCCCGTTGATATTCGTATTGTCGTTGAGAGGGTAGATATGAAAAAATAGAATATTTGAGTATATCACCATTGTCTCCAATATCTTCGCAGAAAAGATAATCATTTTCCCTCAATATACCTCTTTTCTTTTCCTTCCTGTTAGAAACGCACTCCACTTATAGTGAGAGCTAAAATGGTGTTTGAAGAGAAGGAATAATTCGAGGACACGAGGCTATGTATACTCTATTTAGAATCTTTAATATTCTTTATGACACGCACCTGAAGAGAATTTCTTTTAGCATTCATTCAATCTGTTTTGGAAATTTGATACGAAATAGTCGATTTCCTATGGTCATAGGTGTTCGCGGAAAAGCGGGGCGCGTCCTTTTCGCAACTAACTCAATATAAGAATGATAAAATAAATTTTTGGGCCTGCCTGTACATTGTCATGCCGCAAACAGATGATATTGAGTGGAAACTCTCATAAACACCAAATGGAATTAAATAAATTACTCCTGCAGTGGGAGAGAGCGTGTTAAATAGAGCATATATTATAGTTTTCGACATTGTTGACAAAAACCACCCCCCAAGTCTCCCACGGTCAAACCCCCCCCACTCACCTCCACACGCTCCCACATAGTTATTAACTGATATGCCATAATATTCTACAAGATCTTTCTTATAAACAACACTTAATAATATGAATATCTTCTCTTAGCTATTCGAAAATGAACAGCTAGATTTATATATTACTTTTTATCAAAAATATAGTTCTATTGTTTGATGGATCTGGTTGATATTCTTATCCACCGACTACAATAGAGTATTTAGATTCTGACCTTTTTCGGTTCACAAGTATCCCCCTGGAAACAGCGGTTTGACTTCGAGAACACGAGCCAATCAATAAGGAACAATGCTGCGACCATAAATAGGGGTGACTTATCACGACCGAGGGGACGAATTCAATGCATCAGCGCTCCATCTCAGATCTTCACACTATTAGTTTTTTCCTCCCTGTTTCCATTTCTCTCACCGCCCCCTTCTACTTTTAAAAATTGTGTGTAGAGAAAATGTAGAAGTACACTAACTCCTTTTTGTTTGAGGAGTTGTGTAGATAGTATTTGCTAGGAGAGGTTTCATACGGTGCTCTATTAAAAAGGTAGCGTTAAGTGTACCTTCTACCGTCCGTATTTATCTCAGGTGGTGCCAACCATTAAAGCGGGCGAAAAGAAACGTTTTTCACGTAAGCTGCGGTTGACGTATCATAGCCGTTTATGTAGTCGTGCCTGAATTATTTTGCGTGTTGAAAAGTGGTGGACGATTGCCTCTGTATTGCCAGTACATCGCACTATTCTTATCGAGAGCACGTTTAATACTTGTTAAGAACGTTGCTTTACCTCGATTGAGTTGATGAATATTGCCTCCCGAAGTAATTTAAAAAACAACATTTTCTCATGAGGAACTACAAATAAACAAAACCGATTTCTTGAGCACCAAGCTTCAATAGACAAAGTCGATCCTCCTAACTCGTCCCTTTCTCTTTCAAGACGCGTTCTTGGCGGCGATTTCTCGCTAGCTAGCTCGTCACGCCCTCAGAAATGGTTTTGGCTGTACTGTCACGTAAGTCGTCGCAGGGCGATTTTTACAGGTGTTGGTTTAAGCATGATTGTTCAAAGTTGATATACGTATCCGTACAATTTGTGAGTTTTTGTGTTTCGTCACAATTTAGGCGTTAAAGGAATTTTGACTATTCAAAATCTCATTCAAGACATCTGTCATGCTCCAGCTGTTCGATATCGGCTCCATTACGAAAATTCGTCTTTATCACAAGAGTTTGAACTTTTTTTGTATACATATTATGTGAAGCTCCATCCAAAGTCGGCAGATTGCAGTTGACGACCGGACCCGGTCCCCCAGAGAAGAGAGAGCGCCATATATATGTATATTAAAAGTATCGTATTTTCACTTGTAATGGGCGATGCGTGATACGTCATTTCACATAATAATCCCAGTATGAATATCGTCTTCTGTCCGGCTATTGTGAAGAAATAATTTATTCTGAGCGCATCACTACGCATTTATGTTATCGAGAAATATTACATTCGACTAAGTAAAAATTCATATTTGCCACTACAACATCCTTCTTTTCTTATGTTGTGAAACGCTGTTTAATGAAAGATACTATAGATAGCTGTATTAGATAAATACTAATGAGAATAATATTTAGTGACGGTCTAAAAATTGAACTCTTTATATATAGAGTCTATTGTTATTTTCGACGCATACGAATTGGTATATTTCTTTTAGTTATGTATTCTATATCATCTATAAAATACCTTTTTGAAGAAAAATTCTATTGTATCCAACGTTAGAGTTATAGATCGTAGCCTGTGAGATTATTCATCAAAGGACATAACAACGGAAGGAAGAATTTTGGTGGTAGAAACACGTAAAGATAATGATTATAGCACTGAGCTCTCCAACAATATTAAGTCAGTGCAGCCGCACATTAGTTCCAAACTAAGATATCTATATGCATATATTAGCATATTTTCTAGTTGGTGAGACACTGAGCATGCTCCTCTCCTAAAACTATTTTGATACATCGAACGCAATCAGAATGATGATTAGAATAGAAGAAATCATGGAGCTCTGGCATTTTCGAGGGCACAGCTGTTAATGTGCGAGATATGTAGGAGTATCAAATCCCTGCGCGCTAGTGGAGCGCAGAGAGAAATATACATATCTAAGAGAGCTTTGTGCTTCTTCAGAGACAATATAGTCTCTCAACCTCTACGCCATAGAAGTAAATCGAGTATATCTATGAAGCGAGTAAAGGCAGAGAGATAGTTTCTTTCTTACTAATTCAGAGTAAGATGACATCAGGATAAGAGTCTTTCTGTGTCTTTGCTCTCCATCTTACGAAATATAATATACAGTGTAATCAGCAGTGCCGATTTTTAATTCAACGATTGTTTTCCATCTATTTTGAGGTGGTGTTATGCCTTAGCGCCACACAACAATCAGATATAACTGCCACTTAGGTATGTACATTTTGATATATGAGGGTTATTTCTAAAGTCAGTTCTACCAGTCATCCAGCACTCGAGTGGATCACTTCGACTATCACAGTTACCAGCTGCCGGCCATTATAGCGTTTGCGAGTACTACTTAAACTTCTACTGCGCTGCTGTGAAGGGAGAAGCCTTCTCCAACCCGTGGCGCGCTTTCTCAGTTTCATCCCTCACACTAATTTTCCGTATCACTTAGGTCTTTCACAACTTTCTTCCTCCGTCCGTCAACGATTTTTTTTATACAATGTATACAGTAGAAACATGAGTAGGAATATTGTCATCAAGAGCACTTCGCAGAAAGAGTTTGACATTTCCTGTTTTTTGGCTCTTTGCGTATGACAATATGTATTTGACGTCAAGGTGTTAGCGGTTCTTTATGTTCAGTCGGTGCTCAAAGATTCTCTTCCGCCGGTGCCAGTATTCTGCTGTAGGTTGGGTAGACCATGAATCGATGGGCGTACATTCTATTTCCCCATATAGGCCTTTGCGGCTAGACGAACCGGCCGTTTCCGTAATCTCGTTCAAGAATCTGAACGCTCAATTTTCGTCGCTATGAAAATGGCTCGGCGTACTAATTAGCCTTTGCTAAAATAGCATTAACTATACGACAATTTAATTTTCCTAGGGGCTTGCCTCTAGCACTATGCACTTATGTGAAAGGCCTCTAATCCCCTTAATAATTGTAAAATAAAACAACATTTTTCAGATAAATATTTATTTAAATAATTACATTGAACTGACACTCTCTTGGGGATCACCTTCCGTAAACGAGGAGAGACACGTCTTTCTCTCATTACAACGCGTTCTTTGTAACGGCGAGTCGTATTGCCCTCGCCTCATCTCGACTTGTACACACTCCCTCTCAGAATTATTTGGTCAAGCCAAAGTACGGGGATCACCGTATAAGGTCAGCGGCGGAATCTTTACCCAGGGTTTTAGATTATAGCTTTGCATATTGCTTACATACCTCGCTAAGTTGAGCGAGAGAGAGTTTTGTAGTGTTTCCTCACAATTAGGGTTTAAAAGATTTTGAGTTCAATTCTCATTCAATAGAACTGCTGCAGACGCTTTTCGATATGGCGCCAATCCGATTTCTTCTTACAGTTTGTACTTTTTTAATATACTATTCGAAACCTCCTCATCCGTCAAGCATTGCATATGACGACCGGACCTCCCCGAAAAGCGGAGCGCCAAAAAAGTACAAAAAAAAATTTAAAATATTCCTTTGTATGGGCGGCGTGTAGTCTTTGAGAAGTTAATCTTACCACGAGTTATATGTAGATACTTATGGTCCGGCTTGGGAAAATGATGTCTGATCACCTGTCGATATCTTTCGCAGTCCAATAAATCATTTTTCTCACATCCACCTTTTCTTTCCTCTGCTTGGAATCGCTGCTTTATGAGTCGCTAACATTTGATTTAATAAGGCATATTCAGATTAGCTATAGAACTTGTACTTAGGTATCAGTTTAATTTTCAAGTCACGAGATGAATTTTCCTTTTAGTTCATCCATCCTGCCTTGAGCAATTTTACCGGAAAATGGTACGATATTTCCCATCACTGTCATGGATGTTACGGCAGAGAAAAGCGCGCTCTTTATCGCCACCCTATCCAAGTAGTTCAGATCTTATAAAGTCACTCTATTTAGTACCCTTTGCTACAATACGTTTTTGCAGTGCATTAAACTGCGTGCTATCTGTACATTGTCTAGTCCCGGCAAGCAGATGAATCAATGAAGGTTGGGCCTGCTTTATTGGAGAAGGCAAGTAAATGCGTATGTCGGATTAACCGGCAAGTGCGGAATATCCAATGCTACCATTAGATTTTTTTCGACCATCTTTTGAGAACCCTCAGCAAAGTAATCCTTTCGTTATATAAAGTTCACACATACCTGGTCAAATTGCTTTGTAGACGAAATTGCTAAAAATTTATTAATATTTTCTTCCATTATACTCATTGTTCCTCAGTGCCTACTTGTCTTATGTGTGATATGTATTCTCATAAACCTCAAGCGAGAATTAGCGTATAATCTTGGATACTATCATTGATTTACAGTATTAATATATATGTAATCTTGCGCCCGTCAGCGCCAGGATTTTTTGCTCTTCACTCGAATAGTATGTCCATGCATTAGTACCATAAGTAATTAGGGCCCATTATAGTAGGGCGACTGTATCACGTACGCGAAGATAGGAGAAATGCTTGCGAATCGGGCTCACTCTCTCTTCTGTATTTGCCACCTTATCCTACTAGGTATATTATTCCTTACGTTGTCATTGTTCTTTACTACCGCTCCTCTTATTCTAAAAAACTTGGTGAGATATTATTAAATGTGGCATAATGTAACATAGCAGCTTAATCTCTTTCGGCTTGCATGTATTATGTGTTTGCTTGATTGTAGATATCTTATAATTTATGCTAGGGTACGGTGCTTCGGAAATAAGCGTTCGTTAGTTAATTTCTTCCGCCGTAGTTTGGTAGGCCCGGTACTACGAGCATAAGCGGGCACGAATCGCTTTCTCCCATAGCTCAACGGTTAGTATCGCTACGAACCGCCGTGTATCCGTAGTTTCGAATAAGGCCTTCTTCTTTCTATATTGAAAGTGGTTGCGAGAACTTTGCGTATTGCAAATCTTGAGGCGACAATACACCATAGTTATTTTGTCATTGCATCTAGTGGACTTAGGCGACTAGCGTTGTGAAGAGGCCTCACTCTGAAATAAAAAAACAACATTTTCATAAAGGATATGAATAGTAGCATCCGTATCTTTTGGCACAGTAAGGACAAGTCAGATATACAAAATCATCTTCCTACTGCGTCTTTTCTCTCAAAAATCAGCGTTCTGGTCGCGAGAGTATTTCTCAGCCACCGAGGCCTCGGAGCGCCTCTGCTGCCGTCGCCTCTCACAGATTCACTCAGATCGTGGTAGCTTATCGCTGATGATGTGGGGTCACGTAGAGGTAGCGATCTCAGGGAGCAGAATTATCTTACGAGGTGTCTGGTTAGATATATGAATTGAGTTTACATTCCCGTAACCAATACATTGGAATATTTTTAGTTGTTTTCCTTCTATCTAATTTATAAGATATACCAGATTTCCTATGAGTTCATTTCTCATTCAAAGAACTGCTAGCGTCACGAGCTTTCGATAAACGAGGCCGCCAGAGATTTTCTCTTACATGTTCTTCGTACTTTTTCCATATATTGACTTTCAATGCAGATTTGTACATATATAAAGCGACAGCTCGAGAACCTCCTCGAGAATGCGCCAATAAAGTAAATGAAGAAATATACACGACTAATTCACATTTGTATGGAGCTGCGCGAGCAGCGTCTTGCAGTTTAATCTTCTCCGTTGAAGTGGATCTTTCTTCTGTCCTCGGCTTGAAAATATACATTGTCCTGATCACGCGACTTGTCGATTCTTCGCAGAAACTATCATTCTTTCCCACATCCTTGCATTTTTCTCGTGTGAATACGCTGCTTTAGATTGGCTAAATAGTGTTTGAAATATAGTGAACAACTTCGCGGCTATGACCTCTTTAGGGTATTTTTTCACGCCACGCTTGCGATATTTCCTTCCTTAGGTTCATCATGTTTGTGAAATTTGACGAAATAGTCGATTTTCCATCGTCATGGTGTTCGGCGAAAGCGTACTCCTTTTCGCCCACTCCACATCGGTATGATAAATATTTTGATAGCCGTGCTTGTACATGTCATGCCCAACAGATGATATTAAAAATTGGCTGCTTTTTGGGCAGAAAATGGCGTATGTGGATTTAACCGCAGTGCGGACTAAATACTATATCAATGAATGTTTGTCCGACATTTTTTGAAACCCTCAGCAAGATCTTTCGTATAACACCCTGTATTAGCTATTTGGGATATTATATTTTTTTTCTCTATCATGACTTAATTTACTGACTATTTATACATTTAGGAGTGGTTACGTTCTAACCCAAGCAACCATTTCTTCACGATTATGTTATATTGTTCTTGGACATTTTATCGGTTTCCCAAAGTCATCCCCGTCACCCACTCGAAATCGTTATCATAGTTAGCAAACTGCGCATTCTAGGGGCGATTTATTTGCCTGCGCGCAAGAAGAGGGATATTTCCAGTATCGGGCTTCTTCTCGTCTGTCTCTACTAGATTATTTCACTTCTGTATTTCCATTTCTTTCTCGCTCCTGCGACAATAACTAAATTGAGAGAAAGTCTTGTAAAAATGGTAGAATACACTTCCTTTTTTTGGTTTGTAGATATGTATTTGCTAGGGTTACGAGGTGCTTATGGTAGAGCTGTATTATTATTTCTTCTCGGTCTCTCTTATTTTTGTGGTGTAGCATTCACACTTATTGGGACTGAATATCGGTTTGATTCCAAAAGCTTTTGACGGTTTGCGACTTCTCGTGAAACACGCGAGCCCGCTTTCCGAGTGTGCCTTTTCTGTTGAACCAGTGTGGAGAATTTCTTTTGCAAATCGACACATCGCGTTAGATTTCTTTCTGGCGGTTGCCTAGCAACTGAGAGAGTGACACCAGGTTGCACTCCCCGGATAAAATTAAGATTAAAACAATCATTTCGAAAAGCGGATATAGAAAATAATCACGAATCTTTTTGGGCACCTGATTATTAAATCTCGTCGATTCTCCAACTCTCCGTTTTAACTTATCTCTCTCAATCACCACACTGTTCTCTTGCTGCGGCGATTTTCTGTCGCCTTACGCCTCGACCCCTGACAAGAAAATTGCCGTTATATGAGCTCACCTCCTCCCAGAAATGTTGGTAGCACGTGGGTTCTAGGTAACCGATCCAGAGCGCATTTTAACACCAGTAGGTATGGTTATACAATATGATTTGTTACAGTCCCCGTAAACATAAATTTTCGAAATCTGGTGCTCTCTCCATTCTATGCATTAAGATGTAAGATTTGAATTGAATGTTCATCCTGCATTACAATAGCTAACCTAGGCTATATGCAGTCAGCTTCGAATATCGCGCAGAATCCAATCGATTTCTCTTGCGTATTTTCTACTTCTTATTCATTAATTATTGAACTCTCTCAATCCGATAACCAAGTTGCATTAAATTGACGGTTTTACCGGACCTTACCCCCGAAGGGAAGCGGCCAAAAGTGAATAAATAATTAACGATATTTCCTTGTATGGGTGGCGTGTACGTCTTTGAATTAATCTTCCCGTTGATATGGTTCTTTTGTCCGGCTTGGAAAATATTGTCTGATCTCACCTTGTCGATAGCATTCGCAGAAAATCATTTTCCCAGCAGAGAGTTGATGATTATGGGATGGAAGATGTCCTACTTCTTTTCTTTTCTCGTTGGAACGGGCTAGCTTTAGAGGCTGGAGTAAATAGTGTTTGAAAACGATTAGGAAATAATTGGCGGCTATGAACGCCTGTCTTTAGGTGATTTTTGTTCTCGCACGAACTTGAATTTCTGTTTAGTTTCCAATAGTCTGTTTGAGTAAATTTTGGATCGAAATGTCGAATTTCATGCGTCATGGGCTGTGTCGGCGACGCTGGCGCTCGCATCTTTTGCCCCACTCTAATAGTAGTGTAAATAATTTTTTACTTTGAGTGGTATATTGTCATGCCTAACAGATGATAATTAAAGATGGGTCTTGCTTTTCTTGGGCATATAAATTGGCGTTAGTGACATTTACCACTGAGCGCATTCCGCGCGTAAAATAACATATCAATTTGGACTATATTTTTATCAGTACATTTTGAAGCTCAGCCCTAATTATATCCACTAAATATAGACTAGGTTTTATGTTTTCTGTTTTGCCTATAAGGAAATTGGAATTTACACTTTTTTTATCAACAAGTAAATTATTCTGATGTTTTTTTTGAGTTCTTAACTCATACACTACATATGATTCTACGATATTTGTTAATCACTTTTTTTCGCGTTTCAATGTGCTATTTCCTCTTGATAACGCCGCGCGTCCACCCACACTCAAGATAACTACGCCATCCATGAGCTAATGCTCGCACTATTAGTAACGGCGGTGTACCTTTAATCATCACTGACGCGAGAGTAATGCGCAGAACTTCACAATCCGTACTCCTATGTCTCGTCTTCTCAACATTAATAGTTTCTCAGTATATGCTAGATATAATTCACCAATCTTCTACTCCGATCGTCCTTCTATATAATTTAAAATATTTGTATGCATAAAAGTATGTATAATAAGTATTACATCACTTTATCCTTATTTTTTAGGTTTATTAAAGATTATGTAATTTTGTACAGGGTTATAATCGGTGCTTATGGTTATAAGGTATGTATAATATTTCTCCGACGTATTTATTTCTAGGTGGTTAACAGATAATTATAATGCGTAGATAGTATAGCGAAGCGATTATTATTTCGCTAAATGTACGTGTCGGTATGTAACGAATGCACCGCGTTTTCCGTAGTCTGTTGTAAATATGGAATGTGCGAAAATGTGTATTTCTTATTGAGCAAAATAAGTTCATAGCACACTCGCCGTTATTTTTTATATCATAGCGTTGAGCAGACCTGCGAGAGTGTGTGAACGGCCTCTACCCTGAATAAGATTAATATACCTAACATTTTTCTAGAGGATAGTACATATAAATCTCCGATCTTTTGGCACCCTCGTCGATCCTCCTAACTCGTCTTTCTCTTCAAACGCGTTCTTGGCGGCGATTTCTCGCCTAGCCTAGCCTCACCTCCTCCAGAAAGTTGGTAGCGTCTATAACATGAGTGTAGCGTGTCACAGGTAATCAGAGTCTCATAGGGCGGATTATTTAACAATGTGTGTTTTCGTTAAATATGAATTGTGTGAATCAATATAATATCTACACATCCTATGTTACGAGAACAATATATATTGAGAAATCTTATGAGTGTTTTATCTCAATAAAATCAAATTTATAGGATGTAAAGATTTTTGAGCTCATCTCATTCATAAATCAGAACTGCTATGCATAGAGCTTCGAATATCGCGCCAATAATAACGATTCTTATCTTATAACACGTATTGTACTTTTTCCAATTAGTGAAACTCTCAATCAATCAGTCAGATTGCATATCGAACGCCTATACCGATCCCAGAAGCGGTCACAATATAAAAAAAAATTACGATATTCCTTTGTATGGGCGGCGTGTACGTCTTTGATTTAATCTTCCAGTTGATATAGTTCTTCTGTCCGGCTTGGAAATAATATTTTCTCATACTTAGTTAAACATACATTCGAGCAAAAATCATTATTTCCCGCACATCCTTCTTTTCTTTTCTATATTTCTGTTTGAATAAATACACGCTTGAGAGATATTTTAGAGAAGCAAAATAAGTTGGTTTGATAAATAAGGATATCGGCTGAGGCATTTGAACTATCTTTAGGTAATTATTTTTGTTCACGTCTCTCGATTGGAATTTCTTTAGTGTACCATCATTCTGTTGAGTAAATTATGGACGAAATGGATCCGATGTTTTCCACTCCGTCATGTGTGATTCGGAGAAGCGCTCACCCTTCCCCACTCCAATATTAGCTGAATATAATATTATTCTTGTGCCATGGTCCAGTATTTGTCATGCCCAACAGATGATATTGAAGATTGGGCTGCTTTTGGACGGCAGAAAATGGCGTAAGTGTGGATGAGTATACGCAAGTCACACAATGATATTTATTTTTCGGACATTTATTGAAAACCCAAGCAAATCTTTCGTATAACACCCAGATTTTGACTTTAGAAATGATGTATATTTTCATACTAAATCATTTTCTATTTTTGAGGTGGTGTTCTACCCACGATCGTACCGATATTTTGGTTCTGTACCATATGTTTATCGGTTCAGAGTCATACCCAGTATCAACCTCATCGAATCGCTCTACATAAGTTAACCTTATATTTTATTTGCTTTGTACACCTATTACTTAATCGGACTAGATGATTCTTAAGCCACTCATCTATCGCTTGGTAACGATTTAGTTATGCCTCGTGTGGGTAAATTTTATGTGCATATATACGTATACCATCAAAGTCCCGACCGAATGTTTTACTCCAATGTGTAAATAAGAGTTACTATATAGCCTGTTTCGCAATTTAAAGTAGAATTCTTTACATTTATATTTGACTAAGATTTTTCGTATTAGGTTTTGATTTACAATGAAGATCATAGGGAAACAGAGATTAAAAAATGTACAAAGGATTAAAAAATAATAAATAAAAATTAATTAGAACTTAGAGTGGGTTGGCGAATAGAAACTTTGATACTAGCATCTACTTACAACCACCTAGATAGCAAAATATAACACATATTTTTACCTCCATGATTATATAAAACAGATGATTTATCTTCCTTTGCGAAATTGCTCCCCATACCCTCTTACCTACCGTCCGAGGTTGGCTTGTAATAGTTGTAAGGCTGCCTCAATTGAAATTCGAGTCGTAATATTGAAGATAAAACTGTCATCTAAATAGATAAAATAGCATGTATTCGTTCATTATAATTTAATTTGGCTTATTAATCAGGCATTCCTCAAAAGAAATTTTTGATCATCTCCATTCAAAGAACTGTCTGACGTAGCTATTCGATATCGCGCCAACGATTTCCAATCTCTTACATGCGCTCATACTTTTTTTCATCAGTTGTATGAACTCCCTCTTTTGTATCATGTTCTCTATCCCCGACGCCCCGATATCTTTGTTCTGACACCTTTTTCGGAGTTTCAACGAGTCATCCCCCCGCGATGCCTCTTGAAACCGCCACATAGTTCCTTTTGATTGCCCTTGTCCCTAAATACTATTGGACTAAGAGTTCTAAGCTCTTTCGTGGGCAACGATTAGAATTTTGGTCTGGTTGTCAACTTGATTGCCGTGTGGGTAAATGGTTATTGCATATAGCGCACAAACCCCTCAGAATTTTCTCAATGTGTATAGAAAGAGTGACTTGCCTGTGTTGCGCGATTTAATTAGTAGATCCCTCATAGTTTTGCTAATTTTCGTGTTTTTTGATTCACATAAGTTGTTTGAGAGACAGGTAACTATGACGATATAAAAAATAAAATAAAAATCTTCAACTCAGCCTAAAGCAAAAATGAAACTTTATTCTCGTTTTAAACGAGTGTTTTCTTTTTGTCGACAATTGCTCTCTCCACCCTCTCCCGTCCTCCGAAGGTGTTTCTTGTAGTAGTTATAGGACTCAAAATTAATTCCGTCGTAGATGTTGAAATAAAACTTCATCATAGATAAAACAATGTATTCGTTAATTAGTAATTTAATTTGGCTATTAAATCATTCCATCAAAAGATTTTTGAGTTCATTCTCATTCAAAGAACTGTCTGCAGAGCTTTCGATATCGGCGCCAACGATTTCTCTTACAGTTTGTAAGTAATTAATCCATCAATAAATATTAAAACAAATTATTTAAATATTTACATAAAATATTTTACGAAAAAATTTATTTTACCTCTTAACTCGGTATTCATTTTTTGTTCGTCATCGTCATCACCACCGGATTCGAGAAAGTACATATGATGATAAAAATCGTGCATTCCGCTCACAGAAGAAATATGGGGTTGTGGGGTAGAGTTAGAAGGCACTTGCTGCGTTTCTCTTAATATCGAATCGTCCTTTGTTTTCCTATGAAATTTTTTAATTTTTTAATTAATAATTACATAACTTGGTCAAACAATACCCTTCGTAATCTGAGTTTTAAACAATATTATTTATTTCATGATAATCTACATTAATATTAGTCGCAAACACCACTTCTGTTGAGAAATTATTTGTTGCGAGTCGGTTTAATTTGTTTTTTTTTTAAATTCTTTCTTTTTTTTGTTTTTAGAGATATGATGTGGGATCTTATGGTGCTTCTTATTCTATTGATTAGGATCCCATCATTCAATCCTAGTTCTTTGGAGTAAAATTTGATAGTATCTGGGGTTAGGTGTTTCCTTACACAACCCGATGAGATATTTTCATTCTTCTTTTCGATCTCATTCTTGAAAATCATGAAGAAATAATTCCTCTCTCCAACATTGAATAGCTTTTTCTTTCCCCTGGGTACTTTGTTTCCTAAATCCATTAAAGATTTGGTCGGCGAATCCGATTCAATAAGAAAAAAATCATTCATCTTAGTAAGGTTCATCCTCATTTTTTTCTAAACTGATCGAGTTCGTCGTTATTCACCAGAAAAAGTAATTAATCCATCAATAAATATTAAAGCAAATTATTTATATATTTACGTAAAATATTTTACGAAAAAATTTATTTTACCTCTTAACTCTGTATTCATTTATTGTTAGTCATCGTTATCACCACCAGATTCGAGAAAGGGCACATGATGATAAAAATCGTGCATTCCGCTCACAGAAGAAATATGGGGCTGTGGGGTAGAGGTAGAAGGTACTTGCGGCATTTCTCTCAATATCGAATCGTCCTTTGTTGTCGTATTTCTTTCATCGAATTCAGACTCAAAATAACACCCTCACCCCTTATTTTTAAAAAAAGAAACATGTTGAAACAAGAAATTAGAAAAGCTTTATCGAATGTTTTTTATTATAAAAATTAAATTAAAAAATTTTATTTTTAAATTAATAATTACATAAGTTGGTCAAACAGCAGGCTTCGTATTCTGAGTTTTAAACAATATTATTTATTTCATGATAATCGACATTAATAATAGTCGCGAACACTCCTCCTTCTGATGAGAAATTAATTGTTGTGAGTTGGCTTAATTGTTTTTTTTAAATTTTCTCATTTTGGTTTTTAGAGATATGATGTGGGATCTTATAGTGCTTTTTATCCTATTGATTAGGATTCCATCATTCAATCCTAGTTCTTTGGAGTAAAATTTGATAGTATCTGGGGTTAAGGTGTTTCCTTACACAACCCGATGAGATATTTTCATTCTTATTTTCGATCTCATTTTTGAAAATCATGAAATAATTCCTCTCTCCTTTATTGAATAGCTTTTTCTTTCCAGAGGGTTCTTTGTTTCTTAAATCCATCAAAGCTTTGTTCTGTGAATCTGCTTCAATAAGAACAAAATCATTCATCTCAGCAAGGTTCATCCTCATTTTTTTTTTATTGAACTGATGAGTTGGTCGTTATTCTCTGGAGAAAGTAATTAATCCGTCAATAAATATTAAAACAAATTATTTAAATATTTACATAAAATATTTTACGAAAAAATTTATTTTACCTCTTTACTCGGTACTCATTTCTTGTTCGTCATTGTCATCATCATCACCACCGGATTCAAGAAAGTGCACATGATGATAAAAATCGTGCATTTCGCTCACAGAAGAAATATGGGGCTGTGGTGAAGAGGTAGAGGGCACTTGCGGCATTTCTCTTAATGTCAAATCGTCCTTTGTTGTTGTATTTCTTTCATCGAATTCAGACTCAAAATAACATCCTCACCCCTATTTTTAAAAAAGAAACCGGTTGAAACAGGAAATTAGAAAAGCTTCATCGAATGTTTTTTATTATAAAAATAAAAATAAATTTTATTTTTAATTAACAATTACGTAATTTCATCAAACAATAGGCTTCGTATTCTGAGTTTTAAAAAATATTTATTTCATAATAATCGACATTAATAATAGTCGCAAACACCACTTCTGTTGAGAAATTATTTGTTGTGAGTTGGCTTAATTTGTTTTTTTAAATTTGCTCGTACATTGTCATGCCCAACAGATGATATTGAAGATTGGCTGCTTTTTGAGCAGAAAATGGCGTATGTGGATTTAACCGCAGTGCGGAAAATGCATCAATGATATTTTTTTTCGACATTTTGAAACCTCAGCAAGATCTTTTGTATAACACCCTGTTTTGCTTTAGAAATGATTTATATTTTTTTATCAAATTATTTTCTATTATATGGTGGTTTTCTACCCACAACGACGATATTTTGTTCTGACATTTTTCGGTTTCAGAGTCATCCCCGTCACCCTCGAAATCGCCATCATAGTTACCTTTTGATTTGCTTTGTACCCCTATTACTATCGGACTAGAGTTCTTAACCTCTCTTCGTTGGGAACGATTTAGATTTTTATGTCTAGTTCTCACGTGATTGCCCGTGTGGGTAAATATTTTATTGCATATTACGCACAAAGCCCCGACAGAATTTTTACTCAATGTGTAAAAAGAGTACTTGCTGTTCGCATTTAATTAGTAGATCCTTCATAGTTTTGCTAATTTTTTCGTGGTTTTTGATTTCAAGTGATCATTAAGAGACAGGTAAATGACCTATAAAAAATAAAATAAAAATCTTTCAACCCACCCTAGAGCAAAAATAACACTTTATTCCCCTTCTTTTTAAACGAAGTGTTTTCTTCTTTGTCGGAAATTGCTCTCTCACCCTCTTCCTCCTCCGATGGTTTTCTTGTAGTAGTTATATATCATATTGGCGGCTTATGATGTTGAAATAAAATTTCATTAATAGCTAATACAATGTGTTCGTTATTTTTTTAGTAATTTAAATTTGTCAATAAGATCATTCCATCAATATATATATATATATATATATATAATATATATATATATATCTTATAATATATATATAGTATATATATAAATATATATATATTATATATATAATAACTATATATATATCTATATATATATATAATAGAAATATACTATATATATATATTATATTAAAATATATTAGATCTTAATTTTAATATTATATCTTATATATATATATTAATATCTATATTTATAATATAATACTTATATTTATATATATATATATATTTACTATATATATATATATTACTATGTATAGAGTATATATTATATATATATATATAATATTAAGATATAATATATATATTATTATATATATATTTATATATATATAATATTTTTAAATATATAATATAATATATATATAGGATAACTATATATTATATATATTATATATATATCTATATATATATATTATATAATATTATATATATATATATATATATATAATATATATATATAATATAATATATTAATACATTAATATAATATAAGATATAATATATATAAGTATACACAATACCGCAATTGGAAAGTGTTAAAGATAAAATCGAAAACGCCTTGATTTAATTAAGTGAGACCAAATTAAAATACTAAGAAAAAATAACAAGTACATTGCATAAATTAAAACTCCACGCGTAGTAGTGTTTAGTAGTAATATCATATCCCAAGGTACATCGGCTGATGGTAGGTTACTTCTCCACCGTGTCATCAGTGGATAGCAAACACTTCAACCTTTTTTTGTTTGTAATCTTTGACGTCATGGTTTCATCTTTGTCTGGACGTCGATTAATCGGAGTTCACCGGATTTTAAAGAATGATTTTTGATGAATACGGGAAGATGAAACTGATCAATCACCTTTCTCTCCTTGTGAATCATAATCGTCCTCAATCACCAAGCATTTGCTATCTTTGTCCGTTCAAACGTTAAAGTTATTCCAAAAATTTTTATCTTTATCCTTAGAGCGAGAACGCGACGGCTTTTTCGTTTCATTTACTAAAGTGATTCCAAATTTAAGTCATAACCTGATGCAATGCTAAGCTTGTTTTGTTCATATATTTTAAGTTAAATACTAGAAATAACATATGAAAAAATTAAAAAAACATTTTTTTTATGAAGTAACGGAAAGGACAAAAAACTAACGTATTTGAAATGTATAGTGTATATGTATAACAAGGTAAATTGCTACGATATTACCTGTGCTATATAGAATTAAACTTTATTACATATCTTTTTTTATTTAATGGAAAATTTAAACAATCGTAAAAATTCCTTCAAATGAAAATAATTCTCAGATCGCATTACCAACCATTACCAACCATTCCTTTCTAATTTTTATTGCTTGCCTGGTTTAAAAAGGGCATATTATATAATTATTTATATATAGTATATAATATATATATATATATATATATATAGTAGTATATATATATATATTATATAATATATATATAGAAAATAATATATTAAAAAGATTATAATATATAATATATAATTCATATATAATATATATTATTATATATATATATCATATATTATAAAATAATATTATATATATATATATATATATATATAATATAATATATAAATATATATATATATAATGATATATAGATAATATAATATATATATATTAATATATATATATATATATATTATTATTATATTATTAATAATAATACTATATTTAATAATATATATTATATATATAGATATATATATAAAATATATATATAATATATTAATATATAAGTATATATAAATTAATTAATACTAATATATATATATATATATTAATAATATATATTATATTATATATATATAATAATGATATATATATATAAATATAATACTATAATATATATATTATAACTATATTATATATATATTTAATATAATATATATATATTACTATAATATAATATAGTATATTATATATATATATATATATATTATAATATATATATATATAATATAATATAATTATATATATATATAATATATAATATATATTATATATATTATAGTATATATATATAGATACTATATATATATATAAAAATATAATCTATATAATAAATAATATATAATATTATATATATATTATATATAAATATTAATAATATATATATATATATTATATATATATATATATATATATAATATATATATTATCTATATATATATATATATATATTATATATATGATATATATATTATATATAATATATTAATATATATAATATATTATAATATATAATATCAATATATATAATAATATTATTTATTATTATATATTAATATATATTATAATATAATTATTAAAAGTAATTATATATAATAATATATATATATAATAATAATTATATATATATAATATAATATATAAAAGTATAATATAATATATATATATAATATGATATATTAATTTATAATAATATATTAATATCTATAATATAATAATAATATATATAATATATATATATATTAATATATTATAATTATATTATATATTATACAATATATATATAATATATTAATTTATATATATATATATCAAGCCAAAAAAGTCCCACCAATTCCTGAAATCTTCAGGACGACCCTCTACGATGTTTTGTCTAGAAAACATTGTCCAAAATATTCACCCTCAAATGGAATAACTTTAGAATCTCTACCGCCAATTAGATAACATTTAAAAGAAGTTAGAATGTAATCGTTTTATAAATTGTACACATAAACCTAATAATAATGTTATTTATCCTTTTTTTCAAAAGCTAAAATATCAAAGCAATAGCAATACAAAAACAACCAAAAAGTTACAGATTACTATATACATTTCGTGGACATTTTTAATGGCAGCACTTCCAGTTCCTACTTAATAAACGAAATAGCAAACCCTTACAGCTTTAATGAGTTAACGTCTTGATGTAACCGCAGTTCGAAGACATTAAGTACCTTCGTCGCTGGGACCCTGTGTAGCTAAGTGCATCTGTTTTAAATATGGAAAGCCGTACACGTCGTACAACGGAATATTTGGCTTATTTCACATACTATAGAACTTCTGAAAGAGACTCACCTCCCATCTCAAAGCGGGAAACAATTGCATTGTTTATGAAAACAAATTGAACAAAAACAACAGGTGAAAATAGCGGCTCTGTCTACTGCCGTAGACGTAATGACTGTGGGAAAAACGCAGTATCCCAACATGTCGAACTGCCATGTCGTCGAAAATAAAGAAACTTTACAACGAATGGGAAATTAAAAAGAACCAGAGAAAATCAAGAAAACAGTCATATGGTCTGGTCAAAACAAGAGAGATGGAAATAACGACTTCAATTCGTTTTGAATATTGCGGCATCGCAAAGCTCTTGACATGATACTAGATAGAGAATCGTGCGTTTTGATGCTCCAAGGAAAAAAACAAGGCAAAATGGTTGGAGTGGATGAAATGATGCTTCTATATCATCTAAATTCTGGTAAAAAAAAAAAAAAACGTATTTTACGGAAAGAAAAGATGCCAGAGAGAGAGTCATTGCTTTACAAAAAGAAAGAGGAAGTCAAGCAACGTTAAATGTGGCTGCGTTGTTCTAATTCAAGCACATAGTCGAATAACAATAGTCCGCAATCAGATGAAGATGTTAGAACCCTCATCAGCCATTCCAGAGGAACGAAATCAAAGCCAAAACGAGTGAAGCTTATGGACACATCCATGTGCAGCTCTTGATGCTACCAAAATAAGTGACAGACCTGCTTCACAAATCTTGATCCCAGCAGTAAAGCTCTTGTCACAACTGTGAAAAATATAGCATCAGCTATCCAGCAGTAAGACTTAATCAATTAAAAACAAAACAGGAAGAAATTGGCAGAAAACTTCTGAAGATTTCAAAACAAATGCCCCTCAAATGCATTGGATGGGCAATATAATGGAAGATATTAACCAGTCATGAAATACGAACGACTGCCAGTCCTAATTTTCTGGACTAGGTGTCGATAAGCTCTTGGCGAGCTATCCGGATGCTACACCGTGAACACAGGTAAAAATATGTCGCAGACGCTGATAATCATCAATTAGTATTGCATTGCAATGGATTTATCTAAGCAAGTCAAGTGCATGTCCTTTGACACAACCTCCAGCCAACACAGGTAATAAAAGTGGTGCCTGTGTGTTACTAGAGCAATAGAATAGGTAAAACACTGACGTGGCTAGCTGTCGCATCACATTTTAGAATAACATTGGAAGCAAGCTGTTCTGTCTCTTTGTCTGCTCTTCCTCTGGACCTGAACATGACTCTTTTTAAGATATTAAATCGCGGTGAAAAATTGACTACGAACAATAGTACCAACCACGCAAGAGAAACCCTGTCATCAAGAGAAAATAACACCCGAACACTTGTGATTCTTACTTGTTTGAAGTGTAGCTTCAGAAACACCACCCTCTCGTAATGATAACAAGGAATTTCTCGAGCTGACATTTGAGTTTCCTTGTAACACTCCGACATCAGAATCAGATTAAAAGTCCCCGAGAGCCATATCATTAACGGCCCGTGTGATGTTCTAAGGCAGCATTTACTGTATAAAATGATGGATGTTTAAGAACCATTTTAAGCTGACTCCAAGAGAAGAGAGACTGCGTGATATTCCCGTTTTAAATAAACAACGAATATAAAATTAGATCGTGGTTTCACGCATCCATAGTCACCAAGTGCCCCACGTCGATGATCGTTTTCCTGACTTTGCAGCCTATTTGTAGAAGATTCCAAACCAGAACGGGGGCACTGGAGACTATGGGTGCGTGCAACCACGTCTAATCTAATATTGTTGTAAAAAACAGGAAATATCACGCATCCTCTTTCTTCTCTTGGAGTCACTAAACTGGTTCTTAACATCCTATTTGAATACATAAAATTGCCTTAACTCCAAACGGCCCTATGAATGCTCTCGGGTACTTTATCATCGATTCCTATGTCGAGGTTACCAAGCGAAAATCCCATGTCAGCTCGAGAAATTCCTTGTAATAGTACGAGGGTGGTGTCTGACGCTACACTTCAACAAAGTAAACCGAATCACAAGCTTCTGTTATTCTCTCTCGCTTCTATCTTGATGACAGGGTTCTCTGCGGCTGTTTGGTACTTTGTCGTATCAATTTCGACCACGCCGATTTAATATCTTAAAAGAAGTAATTCAGTGTCTAGAGAAGCAAGACAAAGAGACAGAACAAGCTTGCTTTCCAATGTTTAATTCAAAATTGGAATGGCGACAACTAGCCACAGCATGTGTTTACCCTATTTCTGCTCAGTAACCCACACGGCACACTCTTATTACCTGTGTGGCGGGAGTGTGTCAAAGAAATCACTTGACTGCTTAATATAATCCATTGCAATGCAATACTAATTGATATACAGCCGTCTGCAATATTTTTACCTGTTCACGGGTAAGCATCGCAACGCAAGAAGCCTTATGCGAACACCTAGTCCAAGAAATAGACTGGCAGTGTTCGATATTTTCATGAACCGTAAAAATCCTTCCATTAATTTGCCATCCCCAAATGCATTGTGGCAGGGGACAATTTGTTTGAAAATCCCTTCAACCAAGTTTTCTGCATTTTCCTTCCCTTTGTTTCTTGCTCGTCTCCTGATGAAATATGCGATCTATATTTTCACAAGTTGTGACCAAGAGCTTCTACTGCGGAATCAATATTTGTGAAGCAGATCTGTCACTTATATTGGTAGCATCAAGAGCTGTAAGCATGGATGTGTCCATAAGCTTCACTCGTTTTGGCGAATTCGTCTCTCGGATGGCATGAGGTCTAACACATTCTCATCTGATGATGAAACTATTGTTATTCGACCCTGATGTTGCTTGAAACTTGCACAACGCAAGCACCATTAAACGTTGCTCTTCCCTCTTTCTTTTTGTACAAGCAAGACTCCCTCTTCTCTGGCAATACTTTCTTTCCGAATAAGTTTTATCCACGCCAAACCAATGCCTTGTCTTTTCCGTTGGATGCATCAAAAAACGCAAACGATTCTTCGTCTATCTTATATGTCAAGAGTCATTTTGCACGCACTATTCAAACACAATATGGAAGTTCTGTTTCCATCTCCTCTTGTTCTGAACCAATACAT